>PVIC010049391.1:0-13157 GCA_004025085.1 Thryonomys swinderianus | reverse complement strand
AACAGTGGAGAAGGGTTCCTTTCTCCCCACAGCCACGCCAGCATTTATCGTTGGTTGACTTTGTGATCGCAGCCATTCTTTGTGGAGTGAGGTGGAATCTCAATGTTGTTTTCATTTGCATCTCTCGAATGACCAGAGATGTTGAGCATTTCTTCATATGTTTCTTGGCTGCTTTGATTTCTGCCTCTGAGAAGTGTGTCTGTTCATTTCAGTTGTGTATCAGACAAAGGGCTATTATCAACAACATATAAAGAACTCAAACAGATCAGCCTCCCCAAGTTTGAAATGTATCTTTAACGAACTATTTCTTTTCAAATAGTGCCAAGTGTGGCATACCTACCGTTCTCTTTTACGTTTACAACCCGATTATTACGAGTACTGTCTACTCAAGAACCGAACAAAGAGCGGTTGACATTTTGAATCACAAGGAGTTGAAACGTGCCACAAAGACTGGGAGTGCACAGGGCGATAATGTCCTAACAGGGACAGGCCGAGGCGGCCACTTCACGGGCAGGAGCTCTCTGCTCCCCCATCTGGCGAGGCCCCGCTTCCCGCCGGCATTCATGGAAGGGTGACGCAGTTAGTGCCTGCAGAGTCCCGTTCTGCGGGGCCTCTGGCCTTGACCCGGCTCTGCGCAGTGGGAGCGAAGGTCTCTACTGTTGCACAGCGGGGCTGGGCCGCTTGTGCCTCTTCCTACCCGGCAGACTAATCACTGGACGACTGCGTGGTAAAGCCCTTGACTTTGCCGTGCTCCAGGACACTTCGTGACTCTCGTGGTCAGAGCAAAGTTTCTCTGGCTGTCACTCTGAAAGGCCACCAACGTGGAATATTAGTTTTACCCGCAGAGATAGCTCCGGGGTCTGTTTTAAAGGCAAGAAGGCATGCAAAGAAATAAAAATACGTTTCCCGTGTGCATATTTGTTATTTCCTTCTTCATAAAATATGCATCTTGAAAGACAGACTAAGATTTTGAATGAATTTGTACTCTTTGTTTTCTATGAAAAATACTGTTTTTCTATATAATGATGAGTGAGTGTACAATTTCCCATTCGTTGGTCCAGTCTGTAAGCAGTGCTTAGTTTGTGAATATTTTATCGTGGACCAGGCTTTGAAAACACTGATGCAAAATAAAGGGGTCTTCACACTCGCTGAAAGACTTTAGGCGTATTTATTTGAAACACAATGCTCCAGTTCTAATTTTGGAAAAGGCAGCGAAAGGCACACTAAGCACGTCTGTATGTGGCATCTGCTCCATCTGGAGTCCCGGAAGCTTTCATCCTCTACAAACGCAGAAACAGAAGCCCTGAAGTAAGGTCTCAGCTTCAGTCTCCATGGGCTGACTTCAGCTTTCCAAGTCGGCCGTGGTCCCCTCGCTGGTCTCTGACCTTCAAGCCCACTTTCCACGAGCAGCCCTGTGCCTCCACCCTTGTGCTTGTCTTATGGGTTCGTCCCATCCTGTGGGTGCCGGCTCCAGCGTATCTGGTTTATTGCCCTCAGGGTTTGAATCAGAGTCTTTTCTCTCAGTCCCTTCATTAGAGTGCTGCTCCTCACAGGTACTGCCGCTGGCCATGAGGCCTTCGGTACCAGAGCACAGACTCTCACTGCTGTACCTCAGCGCTGTGCACAGGGTCTTGTGCATGACTATCGATCAATAAATTTTCTGTGAAATCAATAAATGTTTAACACGGCACAAACCTATCTGATGCATCCTATTTATGGAGGTTCTTTGAATTCCTTTTATTTTCGTGTGGCTCTGTGTGTTCTTTCTTTTTCCCTCTTCATGCTTTATTTAAAGGCTTCTGTCTCTATGTATGTTATTAAAGCGGTGGGCCGCTTTTCTAGAGCAAAGATTTCATGATACTACTTTAAATTCCAAACTAGATAAAAATGGAGGAGTTGTTAAATTTTTAGGACACGATGATGAACAATGATGAAGCTCTTTGAGTCTGTCAGCTACATGTAGATAAGAGTCAGAAAAATGTGTGTGTGATGAAAAGCAACATTTTCTTTACTTGCAAAAGTGTCACCGGGCGTGGTGGCGCACGCTTGTCATCCCAGCACTCGGGAGGCAGAGGCAGGAGGATGGCTGAGTTTGAGGCTTGCCTGGGCTCCATAGTGAGCTCAGAGCCAGCCTGAACTACAAAGTGAGACCCTGTCTCAAAAAAAAAAAAAAAAAAAAAAGAGTGTAAATACTTCCTTGGGTGAGAAATCAAACTTAACCACTGTAAATGAAAATTCTTCCTGCTTTTCTTTGAATTTTACTGAAGCCTCCTCATTTTGTATCTGGACTCAGCACAAGGTCATTAATGTGTACGGTACATTTGTAGAAGGCTGTGATGATTTGACAGTTGTGTCAAAAAGAGTAAGTTGATTGTCCCTGTGCAGATTAAATAAGCAAATGATTGACTTCCTGGCATTGACACGTTATTACTTAAGGAAAAAGAAATGTTAGGCCTAGACAGCAGAGAGCAGGACCGCCCACGCTTTGCCCACAGGGAGCCTGAGGAGAGATCCCATGTGCACAAACGCTCATAAAGACAACAACCTAGATTCGCTCAATTAAATAGTGCCTGATTCGCGAAATAACTTTGTGTTTTATGGAATAAATGTGTATAAAGCATGCAGTTACAGCGGCACGCATTCAGACTTATATAAGAGAGAGATTTTAGCCAAAATATGAAAATATTGCCACAAACTATTCTTTCCTTGAGAAGTGAAGGCTTGGAAATAATGAGTTTCCGAGTATCCAATGTGAGGAAAGTGAGGCAAGAGATCGTAGAATAGATCACACTTGATGTCCCAGATTGTCCCCTAGGGGGTCACCCTAATAAACAGCTCCTGCTTCAAGTGTCAACCAAAGCCGAGGAGTTATTAAAGCTTAAACACTAATAGTTCAGATATTAAACAGATACCTTCGTTTGCCTTCCAGCTACCTTTGAACAAAGAAAATCTTGCCATCATACTCTTCATATGTGAATGAGACTTTCATAAAAAAACAAGAAAATATGGAAGAAATAAAATAAGAGGTTAATATAGGAATGGGGTAATGTGAGAGTAGTCACAAAAAGAATGGCTATCTATAGAAACGACAGATAAGACTGGAGAAACTGAAGACCCAGCTGTGTCTAGTGCACTAGAGAAACCCGATGGCTGGAAGGTGGGGAAAAACTGTACTGAACACTGACACCTTTTTACCAATGGGCAGTAGACTTTGGAACCTGCTATTGAGGACCGTGAATAAGAATTAAAGAGTTTCTAGCTCTCCTCGAGTGAGATATGAAAAATGTACAATATTGCTATTAAAATCATGTCATGTCTTCTCTTGCCCTAAGCCAGGGGATCTTCTTGGACATAAGTTTATTAACTTTTGAACAATTAACCTAATTTCTGCTCCGTGATGTTTTTGTCCCAGTATCATTCTGCTTTCATCACATTACATGGATGCTCAGTCATGATGACGAATTTTAATTATACAGAGAAGTAGCCTCAGTTTATTGTCAACCAAGGATAAGTCCACACTTTTATTGAGCAAATGCTACTTGGCCACATTCTGTTCTCTGTAGGCTTTACACAACTGAGCACATCTGGTTCATAATCCTGTGTTTGCCGTCAGATGCTATGGTGAAAGATTCAAATAAAAAAAAAAAAAGAGATTGACCTGGAGGACAGAGGCACGAATTAACTTGGCTGATGTGGCGCAGTGACTCTGATACAGCTTGTGTGTAAGCCCTGGCTGCCTTTCCGGGCCTGGACATAGCCAGCAGGACTCCACCATGGCTGTGGACCCAGGAGGAGCCAGGGCAGAAGCAATTAGCAGTCTTTCACTGGGCAGCCCAGCAATCCTCACCGTTATTTGTCTTTGGAGCTAAAGTAGATGTATCCTGTTCTCGCTTACATTTTTCTAAGAGAGAGAGAGAGAAAGAAAGGGCAAGATGATTGAGTGGAAAAGGATGGAGAGTTTTAATTTAGTCCTCGGGGTTTTACTTGTTTAGTCTAACACAGGTCAATAGCTTCTATTTGCTTTCTGCAAGATCAGGAGGTCTCCAGGCAAGAGTCTAGATGGGCTACGTGGGGTTCACAGCTGCTCCGTGCTCTGTAAATAGCTAACTGAATCTAGCAAAAGATGGGGCCGCCCAGGGGGAGGCACTCTGGAACTGTTTCCTCAGGAGGAAAGTGCTAATGCTTCTAAATAGTTATGCGAGAAGCAAAGAGCTCTTTAAACTCTTCGCTGAGCAGCAACCTGTTTAATTCTCTAAGAGAGGACTGCCTGCTGTGTTTGTTTTCTAAGCAGGACACTCAAACATATTTTGCATGCCAAATAGAGGCGACCAACAAGATAACGGGCATTTGTAGGTATTCACACAGAAGCAGGCATGCTATGCCTTCCTTTTAGAGGTAGTTTCTTGTCAACAGCGCGCGCGCACACACACACACACACACACGAACTGCCAAGAGCAAACAGCTTTTCTATTGAACTTATCTTGTAGTTATGGGCCAATTATAAACGAAATGACTTTCCCTCCCACAAGATTAATATCGGAGTGCTCATTTTTCTCTTCTGCTTCTAATTGCAGCAGAATCTAAGAAGAAGAAAAAGGAAGGCAAGAAGCAGGAGAAGATGCTGGATTAAAAGACGCCACCTTGTGGGGCACATGAACAGAGCATCAGCAAACAGGATCAGTTAACTATCGCATTTATACCTACTGTAGGCTTTTATTCAAAACTATGTATAGCTTAAGTACACAATAGGCAAACGCAAAGAGAAAAGAACATTTTTGTAGTAGCATTTTAAACAAATGTATACCATAGTACCACTAGGGGCTTATAATAAAGAATTGTAATCTTATTTAGCAAGTTGAAGTTGACTTGTAGTAGGTAATAAGTGATAGACAATTGAGGTAAGTTTTTTTTTGAAGTTATACAATATTTCACATTTAAATTTTTTACATTTTTTTTCTTTCGGCAGCAATTTTAAATGTTACGACCACGTAAACTACTTTTTGTGTTATGTTTCTTCATCACCTAGATTTTTTTCCCAATTGAGAGACATACATACTAAACAAAGCAGCAATAAAATATCATAACTCCATTTGAGGGAAATACCTTGTTTTTCTGCTGAGAGTTTTTTTTTAAATAGTCACCCAAATAAATGTGGAAAAGAGTCATAGCAACCTTGTAGTACAGAGTTGACTTTTTAAAGAAAATCATTAAAACATGAAATTCCTTTTGGCAGAAACATGTGTTATCTTGATGAAATTATTTTTCCAACGAGGAAAAAAATACTAGGAACAATAAATCAAGGTGATGCTGAATAAAAGGTGCTTTTGTGTGCAATAATTTGATCTTGTAATTCTCTTTGTTATCTCTGTGTCCTGATTCAACCAGTGGTGAGAGTTTGCCATACAAATGAATTAAATTTCTTTGGGCACACATCTTAGACAAGAGGTTTTGTTTCATTTTGTTTTGTTTCCTCCAAGCTAATTGTTCCCTAATTTTAAAAAAGCCCAAATATGAAGTGTTTCCAAGTGTGAAAAAGTTTAATCATAAATATAACAACACGAGTAGAAAAATTCCACTTCTGTTCTTAGATGATGGGTTGCAGGCATATTTAAATGTTGTATGTTGCTAACTTACATGCACAAGTTGTCTGTGAAGCACACACAGTGTTGAGCTGGGGACTGTCCTCCATTACCTTGTTAGGTAGAGGCAAATATTCAAGAAATCTAAAAGTGTTCCAAATCTGAAACATTTCTCATCCTAAGCATTTCACAGAAGAGCTAATAAACCTATATAAGAATTTAGTATATTTCACTGGTGAATCCAATTGAAGTCTCAAAGTAGTCCTGTGTTTAATGGAACATGAAAATGCTTTTATTTTATATTGAGTGAGTTTGGGCTAGTGTAATACAAATTAGGATCTGAGTAGTGTATTAAAAAGTTTATGTATAATTTCCATAAATCAAGAATTTCTGCTATGCCATTGGTGCTAAAGCCTATTCATATAACTGTCATACCTGTTAGCCTTTCAGCGCAGTTTAAGAAAATAAGTCTATTGAGGTAGTGATACTTCCATTTTTCAAAGAATTGAACTCTCAGAATGATGGCTGCGAAAAACTTCAAGGTATTTTTCTTGACTTATTCACCTTTAAGTCTAAGGTTATAAGACTCAGTAAGCAAATTCTTATTTACCAAGATAATCCCAAGTCTGTTCTCAGAAATGGTTTCCACACATCCTGTCTTAGCTATAAAATAATTGCCTACTGTCCTAAGGATGGGACCAAAAAAAAAATCAAGGCAGCTAAACTCTTTTGGCCATCTGTCCTAACACTAGGTCTAAAATATGGTGGGGTCCATTTCACTAAGTCAAAACCACCAGCCAGTGGGAATAACAAAAATAAGGAATGAACAGGTGTATTATTTACTGACTGATGGCCAATAAAAACACAATACCTGGTAAAGTGCCAATGACAGAAACATTAGTAGTAAATATAGCCCTTTTACAATACGTCCTTAATAGGAAAGATGTACTCATGGGGTTGGATGAAGAAGATAAAGGAAAAGCTGTATTTTAAATGAACATTTTGACAGTAAATTTCCTAATGGAGGGAAGAGTCTGCGGCGGATTTCGTTAGTTTTCAGTGACTGCCACTCCTCTATCGTCATTCGGTCCCAAACAGCCCATGAATCAGTCATGAGGTAAGGTGACTAGAACAAAATCTTCCGAGGGACAGGCATTTCTGTAAATAACCGTAGCATATTCCTTTATTCACAGGACACGGCGGGCAGCCAAAAGACCAGGTTTTTCTACCATGTCAGCTATAACTCGTAGCAAAGCATGTACCAACTGGTTGATTCTCCATTAGAGCGGGTTTGGAATACTAATCTTCCTCCCTTAAATTATCTTCCCAGAAGTCTTGAAAATTGTTCTCCTCCAGTCTCAGTTTTGAATATCTTGCTACGTCATCCCCGAGCACGGAAACATAAATATCCAAGAACCAAGAACCACCTCCTGTGAGTCACTGATTCTCACAGATGGGGAAAACACCGGACTGTTTTCAGCACTACCTAGGCCGTCTGAGTGAACTGTCTCTGCCCAAGGGCCTGCATTCGGGGGTTGCCGCGGCAAGGGTCCCCGCTGTCTCAGCCTCCGTACGCCTCACGCTTCCGCGAGCTTGTGGGGATGACGCCCCAGGGGAGAGCAGGCCGCGAAGCAGAGGGGCTCACACGAGCCCACGTGGCTCCACGCACTTCTGAAGCGACATCGCCGCCTTCTGCCGACTCTGGGGGTCTCACGCCAGTGGGGTCCGCGCTCTGAACGTTTACCAGGGGAAGTTCGACAAACGTGGGTGTGTGGGAAGGCGTGAACATAAAAAAAATTACGTAACTTCATCGAACAATGAGATTTTTTTATTGAGAGTGGAAAAGCCACGGTCTTTTGTGTATCGAGGAAGCACATATTTCTTTAGGAACAGGATAATTTTTTTCTATGACATCTAACTATAGGCTCCATATTTTAAAATCTTAAATTAATCGCTTTGTTACATCTTTAATTGAAGAACAGAGGTGACCATGTCTTAATAACTGTGCAGGAGGGCTGGGGATTTAGGTCAAGTGGTACCGTGCCAGCCTTGGACGCACAACGGCCCACGTTTGATCCCTGGTACCGCAAAAACAACAACAACGAAGCAACAACAACAAAAAACTAACTCTGCAGGAATAACCTGCCTTTGATAAACTGAATCATTACAAGTAATTCCCAAATCTAAAAATCAGGGCTTTATCAATTTAGTCATGAATCTTTCTGAGGGAGCGAAGCAAAGGGGATTTCTTTGAATTTTTCCCATTAATCCTTTCCAAAACTAATGAAAATATTCAACTTACCTTTTAAAAAATTGTAGACGGCCAGGTAATTAGCTCAGTGGCGATGCTGCCTGCCTTGCACGTGCAACATCATGAGTTCAATCCCTGGCATTGCCAAGGGGGGGGATTATGGAGTTTTGAGTCACTTCTACATAGGAATGAACAGCCCTTAGTGCAATCCTGAGCACCCAGAAGTAAGGTCTAGTTCACACTTTGGATGGTGTTCATTCCTCTGGAAATAAAAGACGCAGAGCACCGTCTCAGGGACAAGGCACCCTTAGGCATTTTCCTTTCCTCTGCTTTTCCATTTGTCCTAATCCTTCAGCCTTCTAAGCAAATGCTTCATACTATTGGATTCACAAGCAAATCTGTGTAATTCAAGAAGATTCCAACACGAATGAAAGCCAGAATGCCGATCCAGTGTTCATATTATTATTGCAGAGAAGGAGCCATTCACTTATGTTATCTCATATCTGCAAAGTGATTTTTTTAAAAAAAGTACAAAGCCTTAACATGGAGATATTGATCTGTTTCTTACACATGTATCTATTGCAACTGCTGCAATTAGATACTTGTTGAGTAGCCAAGGAGGTACCATATGGAGAGTATTGCTACCTACTTGCTTTTATGCTTCAGAATTGGGCATGAAAACCATAGCTTATTAGAGAACGAAAACATGGAAAATCCTGACATCATATCCTTAAACTGCTGGGAGTGAAGGAGGCCTTAGAGAACATTCAGAAAAATACAGTTTGCTTCTGCAGTTCGACTTGCTCTTAGTTGCGATAAAATGTAAACTAATCACAGGGAGTGCCTTTTTCTCCTGCTGTCTCCTAACAGTCAGAGCCATCAAACACTTGATCAAGCTTAAAATATCTAAATTTGTGAGTTTCTGAATGCCTCACTCATTAGGAATGGCCCATAGCCTGAGATATTTACAGTGAGATGAACTTCACACTTCTAAATTTGTGTGCTTTTAAGGTAGTCATTTTTGCCAGATAATCCTTCTGAAAAAAGTTGGTATATCATTATATTTTAGAAGAACATAGCAAGTATACTTCAAACTTCTCATGGGGAAATATTTATCTTACTATGAATGTTAGGTTATTATCTTTCAGTATTATATTAACTTTGTCTGTGAATATTTTCTTATGTGTTGCTGATGGGTCATAGGATTAATGAGTATGTTCCAGGATATACCCAGAACTTGATTTGAGGTGAAAAAGTTTACAAAAACCTCCATAAATAAGGTAGCTCCTCTCGCACTGTCTCTTAATGGACAAGAAATGGGGGATATACAGTTCTTTGAGGTAGAAGATAAAACAATATGGTGATAATTCTATGGAATTATACAACTAAATCTCAAGATTAAATACATGCTTGTCAAAGTTTTTCCCTTGCCTTCTAGAAAGAAATAATCATTACTGTTCTTATCCTTGACTTGTCAGTTGTCTTCAAAGCATTTTCTATAATTTCTATATCAGTCACCACCAGTATAAACAACCTTTTTGTTATACAGTCTGCTTCTTAATTTCAATTTTATTTCACATGTTGGCTGAGTGTGGCAGAGCATTAGGAAATATTTATCATTCTGAGAATACATGAACATTACTAAGCCTTGTGATAATGATTTCTAATAGAAAAAATGCCATCACTGTAAAACATTTATAATACCAGTGAAAATATGAATGAATAGTAAAAAGTCCACATGTATCTTAAAAAGTACAGCAAGTTTTGTAAGAAAATTTTATGTAATTACAGATTATAATGGAAAAGAAAAATACTTTGGTAAAAAACAGGCTAGACTCACTATAACACCACCACATTACAAAGTAGGAGAAAAATAAAACATCCAACAGGCCTGAGTATTTCTTCTGCTTCAAAAATTGTTTTAATTATATCATGACATTTGGTTGAATTCCAACTATCTGCATAATCCATATTAATTACTCTGCAAGAAAAGAAATAAAAAGAATTCTGGCCGTCAATCTAATTCACTGGAAGATTCTAAATATACCAAGAATTTTAAAGTTAGCATAGTTGATAAAATGATTAACAGTGTTCTACATTGTAGGATTACAATGTCTGTAATGATTAAGTGTAGGCATAACCCAGGCATTTCAAACAAACCACTAAATTCGCTCAAGAAATTAGTAGAGAAATTAGAGAGTTTACAGAGGGAAGGATGAAGGCTCAATGTGTTTCCTCAAGGATGGACTGTATTTGGAGGAAATATAAGGAATTTCTAATGGCAAAATGAAGCAATAGCATAATTTGAGTCATGTGTAATAAAATGGGTGCACTTTGAGACCAGAATGCTTGGTGAAATAAATCAAACACAGAAGGTTTAATATCCCATATTACATTAGAAGCCTCCAGTATAAATAATTTCAAAAGAAAAACAAATGACGGATTGTAGGGAGGTAGACTTTGAGGAGATACAGGGGCGGGGGGATGGGAAGATGCCGTCAGGAAAAGAGAACATGACTAAGATGAAAGCTGTATATAAGTAGTATATGCCCTAAAGTGAATGCAATTACATACTATATACTAGAAGTATTTAAAAAGAGATTTAAGAAGAATGTTAGCAGCTTACAATATTTGTTTAGTTTAGCTGAAACTGTTTAAAGTTTAAAGTAGTATCTTCAAAACATTTTATAACATTATATAAAGTTGAATTAGACAGTTGAAGCAGCATTTCTCTAAGAAAACACACACATGCACAGATACACATATACTCATGAGATAAAGGTTTTTATAAATGATACTTAACTGTATTGTGCTATACCCCTCATATCTTTTGTCTTTCATGTCGTTTTTTTTGTTTTTTGAAAAGAGTTACTCACAATTAATTATATGACTGAAGCATGGATCAAAATCCTTGTTTGAGGGCCGGAGGGTTAGCTCAGTGGTTCCTGCGCCTGCCTCGCAAGCGCAAGGTCCTGAGTTCGATCCCCGGTAACCACATACAATGCTGGGTGTGGAGACTCACGCCCACCAGCAATCAACACCGCATACCACAATGCCGGACGTGGTGGCTCACGCCTGTCATCCCAGCACTCGGGAGGCAGAGACAGGAGGATTGCTGAGTTCGCGGCGGCTTGCCTGGGCACCATAGTGAGCTGAGGGCCAGCCTGAACTACAAAGCGAGACCCTGTCTCAAAAAGCAAAAAACAAAAAAATCCTTGTTTGAGTAGGTTTTACTTACGGATATTTTGACATCTAGCCAAAATGTTACCTACTGTGCAGGAAACTGTGCAAACTGAGCCTAGGATGGTGTTTCTTTTAGGGAAATAAAGGCGCTGCTGTAAGTTCTGCCCCTTGGAAGGAGTTTGGTGCCCACTGTTTTGGAGAATCCGTCTTAGAGACCCAATCACACGAGCAAGAACCAGGAGCTTCCTTTTCCCTTGGAGAGAACTCCCTTCACGAGGCTAGAGCGGTGAGGGGCGAGAGGGCAGCGACGCCGACGGTCCCTTGTGCGCCATCCTGGGCGCCGGGAGCGAGCGTGGATGTCGCTTCTCCTTCCGCGTGGGCGCTGCTAACGCTCTCAGGACGGCCGGCTAGATCAGAACGCGCCAAGGTCACTCTGAGCGATTCGCGTCACACCGTTATCTGCCGCCCTATTTGTGGTCATTTCGTTTCCTTGAAGACTTCAAAGTGATATGGAGACATGCTTTTAAATACTATGTGAAAAGACTTCTCTTTCAGATTGCGCTAGGTGACTGGGATCTGTCCAAGCGGGGCTACTTGATGAGCTCCCCATTCCGCTGTGTCCTGTGAGGCCAACTCGGGCTGCCTGACGGCCCCTTCCAGCGCGCGTGTGAGCGAGGTGAGGGGAGGCGAGGAGCACGGAGCATGGCACCCCGGGTGCTTTCCCTGGGGGGGGCCGGGGCCCTCCCCTCTCTCTGGTGTTGTCTTTCTCACTGTAATTCTTCATGTACGAGAGGAGAGAACCCACAGTCACTGGACTGTCACTTGGGTCTCTGCACATCCCGCCTAATGCTGCAAATGTCTCTTGGATTAAGGTCTCCACGAGTCACGTGCTAGGCCTGGGACTGAAGCCCCGCCCCCTCCGGCGAGGGCTCGCCTGCTCGCCTGTTCTCAGCCTGAGTCCCTCACCCGAGCACAGCTGAGAAACCTGCCCCCGCGCGGAGTGGCTGTCCCTGGTGGGAGCTGTTCAAACCTGCAGCTTTGCAGACGCAAGTCAATAAAATAGATTATAATTTCCAGGGACTACACATGTTGCCCTTAAAATCCAGAAGGGCCTATACTGTATTATGTTTTCTTTCTTTCTTTCTTTTTTTTTTTTTTTTTGAGACAGGGTCTCGCTTTGTAGTTCAGGCTGGCCCTGAGCTCACTGTGATGCCCAGGCAAGCTGCCGCGAACTCAGCAATCCTCCTGTCTCTGCCTCCCGAGTGCTGGGATGACAGGCCTGAGCCACCACGCCCGGCACTGTGGTATGTGGTTCTGATTGCTGGTGGGCGTGAGTCACCATGCCCAGTGTTGTACGTGGTTGCCGGGATCGAACTCAGGACCTTGCGCTTGTGAGGCAGGCGCCGGAACCACTGAGTTAAACCTCCGGCCCTATTATGCTTTCTTTCTAGTACTAGGATTTAGTTCATCTTTCTTTTGGCCGGGGCACAGTTCTTGACATGCACATCTTAAAGGAACAGAGGTTACTTTGGGTTCACAGTGTCGGTGCGCCGATGCGGCTTATGGTTGGCAGCTCTCAGCCGAACGTCACAGCAGAAGGGGGCGATGCGGCAAAGGCGCTTAGTTCCCGGGCAGGGAGACGGCGGAGGGAGGGAGCGGCGCTGGAGACAAGGGACGAAGCCCGAAGGTCATCCCGGTATGAGCCCCGCAGACATTACACAGAAGTGGAATTTCCCAACCCTCCAGGCGGCTCCCAAGCCAAGCAAGTCGACCGTCCGTCTTCACCTCCGTGTTTCAGTCCTCGCCAATGTAACACCCAAATCCATCTCCTTACATCTCACTTAGTGCCCGAGTAAACGGAAGCTTGTAATTTCCCATAGCACAACGCAACAACCAGACCACTGTGGTCGCTCCCTCAGCCTCCTCGCGGCCACCGACGCCGAGCACGCGAAGTCCAAATCTCCTCAGAGGTTCCAGGCAAGTTCTTACATGTGAATCCCTGCGAAGAGCTGTATAATCCCAGTGTAAGATCACGCAGTTTAAACACTTCCCTTCCAGAAAGGGGGAACGTGGGGGTAGAAGACAGTAAGGTCAAAGCAAGACTGAAATGCAGCAAGGCGAACACTGAAGTCCTGTAGCCCCAT
>PVIC010049390.1:0-13165 GCA_004025085.1 Thryonomys swinderianus | reverse complement strand
CTGCCTCACGCGCTGCCCCGAGACACCTGCCGCCGAAAGGGCAAGCGTGACTCCCTCTGCGTGCCCGGCCCCAGCTGCCCAGGGCTCCAGGCTGGGTCTGTCCTCTGCTCCGGGGGCCGCACCGCAGCTGTCTGCAGGCGTCTGCCCAGCAGCCTCCAGTGAGAGCGGCCTCAGGACCTCACAGGGTCTGCAGCCTCTTCCTTGTCGTGTGGAAATGCACAGCACCACCCGTGGGACTGGAAATGTGGTGGTTCAGTGAATCTTCGGGATCAGAAGATTCTTGAATTTCAGGTCTCTCTTTTTTTTTTTTTTTTGAGACAGGGTCTCGCTTTGTAGTTCGGGCTGGGCCTGAGCTCACTATGGAGCCCAGGCAAGCCTGGAACCCAGCAACCCTCCTGCCTCTGCCTCCCGAGTGCTGGGATGACAGGCGTGAGCCACCACGCCCGGCACTGTGGAATGTGGTATTGATGGCTGGTGGGCGTGAGTCTCCACGCCCAGCAATGTATGTGGTTACGGGGGATCGAACTCAGGACCTTGCACTTGCGAGGCAGGCGCCAGAATCACTGAGCTAAATCTCAGGCCCTCAAGTCTCTTTTTTCCATAAAAGTAGTTTGTGGTGGTGGAGTCAGAAGCACTCAGCTGCATTTCAGTCAGTCCAGCAGAACTTCTTTGAAAGTGGAAGTACTTATTACCTAGTACTTCTGCCCAACTTAGAGGATCTAGCTAAAATCTGAGATGCGAAAAGTCCCATTCAACTTTCTTCTGGGCACCCTCTGACACTCTGCCCGGCAACACCAGCTAACGCTGCCCACTCTCCATCTACTGGTCGAAGCTATCGTGGTTATGGGATGTTGGGTCCTCATTTTATAGATGCAGAAACTGAGGCACAGAAGACTTAAATCCTGCCTGTTTGTGCAACAAGTTTGCAGCAAGATCTGATGTTCGGAATTAGGCAGCCTAGTTGTTGAGTTCATACCTTATCCACTACAGGTTCTGGCCGCTTGATGTTAAAAGATTTGGACTTTACTTCTCCTCTAATCTGTTAAAATAAGGACAATAAACCTGGACCGTACAGAGAGTTGGAACATAAGGTAATGACAATGAAAATTCAAGAACCGGTCTTGCTTCATAGTAAGAACTTGATGATAAATGATACCATTAGAGGTGTTTTCCCCTCTCTGTGTGCTGTGCTTGGTAGAGCGCCCGAGCTGAGGACACCCAGAGGCGTCGCTGCTGCAGACACGAGGGCACCCGGCCCACAGCGGACGTGCTGTGTGAGGGGCACAGACGGGCACTGCTTCCCGGCTCAAGCCACAGCCAGCAATTGTTTGTTCCCGTTAGGTTTGCTCCTTTGAAGACTGTGCTGAAGAGTCAGAGACAAGTTAGACAAACTGAAGCTGAGCCTAAGCTCCCTGATCCCGCTCGACCGAGTTCCCAACACGGAATGCGAATTGGACAGTGACTGCAGAAAGACTGAAGTGTTATCTTCTCTGCCAGGCAACATGTTAAAATTCGTCCCAGAGAAGGATGCACAAACACTATCACGGCGCAAGTGTCTTCTGCGGCCTGAGTTGACTGGACCGCGGAGAAGTTCGCTGTGAGCAGCTGGTGTCTGTGCGAAGGGCGTGGGGGCGTCTGTGAGGTGATGGGGCGACGGGCACAGCAGCACCTACAGTTCAGCCGGAACTAGAAGGCGGAGCAGTTACGCGAAGGCTCTCACTTCACTTTAAGGTGGATTTGGCCCACGCTACCTTTAGGGTCCTAAGTTATGAAAAACAAATGGCAGTTTCTCAGAGGCCCCAGGAAAAACGGGGGGCTTCTAGAACTTTTCTGCACTGTGAGGGACTGTGCCCAAAGCAGCCAGACAGAAAGGGAACCGAACCAATTGTACCCCGTCCTGCAGCACAAGCCGAAGAACGGGAAAAAAGTGATCCCGTGTTTGCTTCTCCACTCACGGCCAGGCAGATCTAGGTTTTAGTCCTGCGCCCAGTGGGGCTCCTTGTCTTCGGCTGGGGCGGGGAGCATTGAAATATGTTTCCTGTCACTTTACTAAAACTCTCCAGAAATCTATGTTTGTATTCTTGGAAATTTAATCATCGTGACTCAAGTATGGGAGATGTAAATACAAAGAGGAAGAAGTAGAGAGAGAGCTAAAGAGACGGAAAGACTCCTGGAAATCTTCAGAGAAGTGCCTCCCCTTCCTTTGTAATTTGAGAGCTCTCGGGAGAGCCACGCTCCCAAGGACCAGAGCGAGACGTGTGCGCAGGACGTGTGCGCAGGACGTGTGCGCAGGACGTGTGTGCAGGACGTGTGCGCATCAGCAGGGGCAGGGGCCACGGAAGCGCTCCCGGACCCGCTGGGGCTGCGGCCGCCGCTCCGGCTAACACACCCGGCTCGCAGGGACGCGCACAGCGGCTCAGCTCTGCGTCCCTCTCGCACCCCGAGAAGCTCAAGGATTCCGGACTGAGTCCCAGCGGAGCCCGGAGGACTGACGTTTTGTGATCAAGTGTCTCCACCTGGGCCGATAGCCTCTGGTGGGCACTGAGACAGCTCCTTCGTCGCCAGGGACATCTTAATACCAGGAGTGTATTAAAAAAGAAAGCAGTGCCCTGGCTCTGCGGTGCGAAAGCAGAGTCCATAAACCACAATCGCACTCTGTGAGGGAACAGACTTCCTGTCTGCTATTTTTTTATGTGCCCAATTAAGTGCAGATTTTTGGCTGCAGGAGCAACATTACTGCAGCATTTTCCCCAGAAAAACCAAGAAATGAACTAAAAAACTAAACAAGAAAACGTTGTGTAAGAAGATGGCCTGATAAGTGCCGGGAGATCGTGTTTTTTCTCGCTTTGTACCTGATGCCTCCTAACCTGGCTGTCACCAACCCCGGCATGGCGGCTCCCGGTCGCATTTCTAGCCACTGGCTGCTCCTCCCCCCACAGGGCCTTCCACTAAGTTAGGGGAGCGCGTTCAAGGCCGCCGTGGAGCAGAACAGCAGGCTGTCAAGGCGGGGTGGCTGCTTGGGAGAAAAGGGTGCCTGACAGTTAAAACTCTGAGCTGCCGCTGGGCGACCCGGTTCAAAAGAAGTAAGAGCCTGCCTAAAACCTAGTTTAGTCACCAACATAAATAAAGCCTGAACACGCGGGTCTAAAAACCCCCCAGGTTTGAATTTTAGTACTAAGCTGGACCGGGCTGGTGCACCAGAAGCCAGAACAGTAGAATCCCCTGGCGAAGACTGAGTGGAAGTCAGCACTGGTGAAGTGTCCAGCCCTCTGCCACCTCAGAGGCATCCGGAGAACGTCGAGGGAGTTTACACATACTCCTTAAAGCTGCATAAAAGCCCAAGTGTGTTCAACTAGGTCAATCTCTTTTTCCTGGAAACAGTCATCCAAAAAGAAAAAGTACCTCAGCGCTGGGGCTGGAGTCAACACCAGTCTTGAAGATGTAAACAGTTTGGGCAGCATTTAATATATTTTTCTATATTGTCAAAATTAAGGGCAACCATAATACTTTGGGTGGAAAACCCGAATCAACTAGAAATGACTGTGCTTTTCCGGGGTGCTCTAGAGGCCCGCCCAGACACCGCTCCGGGGCAAACAGCTCGGGTATCTCCCGAGCCTCTGGGGTCTCTGCTCTGGGCGACCAAACCTCTAAGTTCACATGACCTATCGTGGACAAGACGTGTTAGTTCATCCAGTCTTTCTGCCCTTGGTCGGAAGTAGGTAAGCATTTCCTCCAAGGCTCTTCGTCTGCGTCTAAGGTTAGCTCAGTTCCGACTCAGCCAGATGTCCCTGGGCTTCAGCAAGTTACTGTCTCCTACCTTCATCTTCCGATCTTCCGTCCTCGCGGGATGTGACTGTCTGTCTGTGCTGAATACGCTGGACCTCCTTTGTACTCATAGGATGATCACAAATCAGATAATGTAGCTGAAAATTATTTTAGAGCCTCTAGGAAAAATAGCATGAGCCTTTCTGAGGGTAAAACTCAGCCCTGTGGTAAACCAAAACCACAGCTGTTGTTTTCAAAATAAAGATGATAAATAAGGAAGCAAAATGGAAACACATGCCTCAGTTTAGGCCGGTGTGTGAATTTTAGTGCACGTGTACATGCAGTGGAAAGTGATAACTTAGGAAAAAGCAGAGCGGAAGGACAGAGTGCCTGGGCCATGGTGTGGACCTGTAGTTCTATGTTTGGCGATTCTGGTTGTACGACTGTGTGCTCCTCTGTGAGTGTGTTGTGTTTCACCGCTTGGCGTTTACGCTCTCAACACGTGCCCTGGTGTGAGTCCTGCTTTGAATGCAAATGCATCAGACACAAGCTAAGACTGTTAAACCCTGCATCGCCCCTCTCAGGAGCCTGCACGCTTCACGAGCCGCTGCACTGCTGTTCAGAGGGTGCCTTCAGGTGAGGCCCGTTCTGACTAATGCATATTCCAAGAATAATACCTGACCAAAATGGAATGCAATTCTCTTATACTTATTATAATTTTCTATGACAGAGAGCAGAGGCTAAATTTGGTGAAAGTATTGTTTTTCTTCGAAGTCTGGGTCTGCCAGAACGTGCTCTTTTTTCTGCCCCACCCTAAACGCCCCTTGTGGGGCGATGCGGTGATCACGACCAAGGGGGAGACGTGCTGGCCTCTCTGTGGAGCCAATTTTCGCCAGTTTCCTCCACCCTTAGATATGTTTTTGGTTCTGAAAAGAAATATCCCGAATGGCAGAACCATGAACAGAAGCAACGTCCGGAGCAGCCTTGAGCTGAGGCGTCTGTGTTCCGTACGCGCCGGAAGTGCTCGCCCAGGAGCCCGCTGTGGCCTGCAGCTGCCTCCTGTGCTCAGAAGGAGCCTTGGCAGGAAGACAAAGCGATACGAGAATTTTAAATCATGTGGTCATACACTATTAGAGGAGATTATAAGTTCAACGTTAGAAACCAAATGGAAAAAAAAATAAGCCACAGGTAGTATTCTCATATTATATTTGTTCGAGCTGTCAGGATAAAACACTAGAAAGAAATATTTCATGACATAGAAACTGAAGTCTACTTTCCAAAGTTATTTTCCACTAGTTTGAGACTAAGTATCCTTCGTGTGACCTACAGACGCCTGTTGCTGTAGAATCGCCGTTTATCTTGTACCCGGTGGACACGTGTGTGCCTAGCTTGTCTCGCAAGTGGCGGGCACTCAGGAGGGCAGTGCCGGGTGGGGCGCCGGGAGGGGCCAGGGCCTCCAAGGCGGGCGAGGCCTAAGGTCCAGACTCCAAGCCACAGTACGTGTGTGCGTGTGTGCACACGTGCGTGTGTGTGCATGCATGTGTGCATGTGTGTAGTACAGTTGTTCCAAAATGAGAACTGATGATAGACGGCCACAGAATGGAGATTCAACACATCTCCGCTCTATTTTTCCCCAAAGCTCACGGATGTTTTTCCTGGTCATTACAGTGACTAGTAGTCATGTCTCCAAAAGATCTTGTGAAACAAATCTTTACCTAAAGAATGTTCCTTGGGCGTTATGCAGAGATGTTACATGCTCAACTGACCGCCATCTTGCTTCCAAGACACAGGCCATAAAGCAGCGCCAGCTTCTCCTGCTGGCTGTACCTGCCCCTTCCCTGGCTGATGATCCAAGAACCAGAACCAAGTGACCGCGTGCCAGGAGGCACAGCCCAAGGCTCACCAGGCTGTGCCATGCGCGTCTCGTGACTGCCGGTCCACGTTCCTTGTGCAGAAACTTGAGCGTCTCGCTGGGCCACTGAGGACTCCAGGTACAAGGGCGTCCTGGGCCCTCGGAGCTGCGGTCACTGGGGTGCCGAGGCGGAATATGTAGAGATGTCTTCCAAAGAGGGCAAGTACTGTGCACAGCAGGGCTGGAATACAGTGCCTGGGACAGACAGAATTACGTTTACAAGTAAAACTGGTGATAAATAACTTTTATTCACAGCTTTATAGCATACAACCTGCTTTCACGCTTCTTATTCAATCTTCATGGTTTGTCTGGGATGTATTATTTCCATACTGTTCACATGGGGAAGAGCTCTGAGCAGTTAGCTGATTCATCCAACCCCTTTGGGCTTGCTGTGTGTCAGACACGCGTAGATCCTCAAGGGTAAAACAGGAAAACAAATTCCTCCTCTCAGGGAGCTTGAATTCTAGTCCGTAGGAGAAAAGGAAACAGACGACAGAATAGTACAAGGGGGATCGTGTCAGTTGGAGGCAAAATGAAGAAGAAGAAGAAGTAGCCACTGAGGACGGGGGTGAGGGCAGGGAGAACAGGCCGGGCTGTCACAGGCAGGCGAAGGCACCCGCCGAGAAGGTCGCACTGGGCAGAGGAGGACGGGGCTGGTCGGAGGGAGCCAGTGCCAGGCCAGGCCGGCAGCCGGAGCGGAGCGCCTGTGGCAGGGACAGCTTGCTCGATGGAGGGAATGCAGAGAGGAGGGCTGGGTGTGGCAGTATCGGGAATGGGCGCAAAGACGCAGAATCTTACTCATGTGGGTTCTACTGTCACTGACACGCATACACAGATGTTAGTGAAAACGTCTCCCAGCGCGTAAAGCACAGGCGCTGAGCAATCCGCGCCACGTCTGGCCTCTGAACGTGGTTCAGGGTGAACAGCGGTGGCGGCGGTGGACACGGCACAAGCACGGGACCAAACTCCGTGTCCAGCTTGGAGCCCAGCGAGTTTTCTGACGTGTGGGGCCTGGAGCAGGAGAACACAGGGTCGAGTGTGACAGGAGGCCCCGGGGGCAGCGGGACCAGGACACAGGGCAAGGCAGGCGGATCTGAGGCGTGTTCCGTCTGACTTGTGTGACCGAGACCGCAGCCACGAGTTAGGCATCGCGTTTCTATCTCCGCTGCGATAATTTGTCTTAAGGCGTCGAAATCACGTCCTCACCCCACAGCAACGACGGCACATTCAGGACCCAGCCGAGCTTCTCGGTTCTGATTTACAGTCTGTCGCTGAGAAGTGGCAGGAGTGTCCTTTCCTGTGGCCCACTCGACAGCAAGAGTTAAATCACAACTCTCCAACTCTAAGCTGCAGAGAATATGTGGTAAAACCTAAAGGGCTTTTTTCCCCTTAAAAAGTAAAATAAAACTGAGGTGAGCCTCAGGCCAGCCTGCCGACCGCAGTTGAGAGACAAGATGAAAAGTGGGCGAGGAAAACAGGCAGGCGCCCCAAGTCAGCATGTCACAGGGCGGGCCCGGGAGGCCTGTATTATCAGACGCTAGTCAGAGGGACCGTCTTTTGCAGGCTGAGGGAAAAACTGAAATAACGCGTTAATTTTAGGCCCTTTCAAATCTTTTTTTCCTGGAGATGTTTTGTTTTGATCCATTGACAAGAGCCAAAGAGAAAGCCTCCCAAGACAGACATAATAAAAACAGCGGATGACCCGTAGTCACTAAGCATAAGTTCCACTGAGTCTTGCCCAGCCCAAGCCAGCAGCCCACTGAGGAGCTACAGGACCTCGGGCAGGGTGGAAAGAGCAGGCTGGAGGGTTTCGGGGCCAGCACCCCACTTCCTCCTCCTCCTTCAGCTCGTGGCTTTGAGACCTCTTCAAGCTGAGATCCCTCTGAGAAGGAAATGGCTTTACCATTAGCTAAGAGACTTCTAGGCTTGTTGGGGACTACCAAGCAAAACTCCAGAAGGCCCAGCGATGGAAAACTCTCACTCTGGGCAGAGGGCTGGCCTGCAGGATTTAGGGTCCAAGTCCACTGTCTGGACAGAGAAACGGGGAGGGAGCCGGAGTGGACACACACACTCGTTTAACCAGCACCGAGGTCCAGAAAGAGTAGGAGAACCCTAAAAACTGGAATGTGAGAAAGAAGTTAGACAGTATACGTGATATGAATTTCTCATCTTTTATAATGCAAACTCAAAGATATCATAGGAAACTAATAAATTCAAAAATACAAGACACTGATCTCAACAAATAAAAACAGGAGTGGAAGGTGCTTCACAGGGCATAGGAATGAGGGGCTTAAAGAGGCAGAGACAAAATATCTGGTATTTCATGGTCTTTGTAACGCTCACCTTTACAAAATATATGTACACGTATCCCACGTAAAACGTTAAGCTGGGTGAATACGTTACATTTTACTTCTATAAACGAGGCTGTGGCCATAAACGGTGATGCGGTCACACACATTCCCTGCTCTCAGGAAAGCACGAGAACCAAACCCACGAAGCACGGAAGAATAACACGGAGAGATCCCGAGCCAACGAAGAGGGGCGGAACCCAGATCTTCCAGCCGCTGCCCGTCCTTCCACCTGGGACCAAAACAATTAAGAAAGGAGCATAATCGCCCCCCACCTGGTAGGCCAGGCAGGGCGGGCCTGGCTCCGGGGCTCCTCCCTCCCCCGCACAGCGCTGTCCACAGTCGGAGGGAGCGGACGCAGGACGAGGCCAGCGGGACAGTGGACAGGCCTCGCCAGCAAAGACGCCGCAGGCATGTCCCGGCGACCGGCCGCCCGCGCTGCCTGTGTGCGCCCTTACCACACTCTCCACCTGCATGCTAAGGAGCACATTTTAAAAAAAAATTTCCAGCAGCAAAGGAGTTAATAAATTGAAAAGTGCTTGAGATGAATCATTCACAGAACTTCAGACTTCCAACGCGGAATCACTAGAACTCTTCGTGTTGACTCTGCGCTCTGTTCTCCAACCTGAGGGCGACGCCCGTTCTAACAGCTCTCACAACGCTCTCTGCACAGAATTGGTTTCTGTGTATCAAGACTTTCTCTCTGATTCGGTTAATTTTTTAGAAAACCCTTTGCAGCTAAGTCACCACAGTCACTACCAACCCAAGCTAATCAGCATGGTTGTATATGAAGCTCAGGCTTGTTACTGAAAATAAAATTACATTCTCACTTGTACCTGCATGCTCTTCATTCAACAAAACCGACTTAGTGCGGCCATCTTATAATGAATAATAATCCTTTGCTCTTAAGGGACACACAGTCCAGGCAAAATCAAACCAAAGCCTAAAGGGTTTTAATGAAAAGCTGGGATACCGATGACACTGTGTGGCCTCCTGGTCAGCGGCTTTCCCATCGGCCTCTGCGGATCACGTGGACGAGGAGCGAGGGCCCCCTCACAGGGGCTGAGCCGCTAACCGCCCAGCCAGGGTCTCCACGTCGGTGTCCAGTTACCGACCTGGCGGCAGGACAGAGGCCAAGTACCACTGGGGATGTCACCGGGAACGGTCCCTTTCGCAGACTTAGCGCAGCAGGTAGCCCGTCCTAACAAGGCGTCTAGGCGGGGAACTCTGTGGATGAAACGGCCTGCGCCGCTGACCCCGAGCAGGGCACCCGGGCCGGTCCCTTCTGGGTGTTTCGCAGAGCTCCGGAGGGCTCAGGCTCGGCTTCTCGCTGGCCGGTAGGAGGCAGTCCACAGCCGGCGTCCCCATGCTCGGGCAGCTGCCACTGGCCTCTGAGATAAGGGTTGTAAACGAGCCCTTGAGACGGTTAGAGCCGCAAGAGGTCTGGGAAGTTACGTTAACGCTTGCCAGGGTGTAAGGACAGCCTTGCAAGAGCTCCAGGCTGGTTCAGGCCACGTTACAAAAGGGACAAAAAACCAATGCTATCCAGCATTTTAATTATGGCACATTCCTAAGCAGCGCACCACTCTGGCTAAATCGGGGGCCGCAGTCCTGCCTTCCACAGAGACCGATGCCCCCCCCCCCCCATGTTCGCCTCCGTGTGGAAAGGAAACTTCACACGAATGGCACCTGCCTCGTGGTACACAGGACTCGGGTTCAGCCCTGAGAGCTTCACACAACAGGGGCCTTTCTGCCACAATGGCCAGCGGCTGTCCCGGGTTCCAAGCAAACGTCACGGCCTCGCCCTCAGTCCTCGGGGGGCAGGACTAGCTCTCGCCGGGGTCAGAGAGTGACACCGAGCAGGGAGATAAGCCTGTGGACCTCGCGGGGATCTGGGGGCGCTCTCCAGCACGTGGCTGGGTTATGGCAAGCGGGCCTACGTTTGCCAGGCATCACCGTGGCGCCCGGCGAAACTGACCGAATACGAAGGAGAAAGCGAGGCGTGACACAGTCTTCGGACTCGCCGGGTTTCTGGGCCAGGCGATGCTGCGGCTCAGCTGATACTGCTTCCTGCGGTAGCCCCTCCTCCCACACAGCAAGGAAAGCAGGGGCTTTGGTAATGACTCAAATGGAAAAGTTTATTTTTACCAATAATTAGGTAACAGAACAACTCTGTGTAGAATGAAAATAAAGCGCAAATGTTTTGAAGGATTGCTAGACACAGGAGCTGATGGGCCTGTTACGGCCACTGAACAGCGGCCTCCCTGAGGCCTGAGAGCACCCCGCTGCTGGGGCTTGGCTGGCCTGACAAGTACTGCAAAGCGCGATTCCTCTACCCCAGTCGGGGCTGGGAAGTCGAGCTGCAGCCTTTCAGCCTCACGTGGCGCCCATATTGGTAAACTTACGGGGAAGAGATCTCTTAAAGAAATGGAGAATTATGCTGACTAGTGTACCTATTAATGTGGCAGTCAAGTAGATTTTTGTTTAGGAAAAAATTCACAAGGTATCCTGAGCTACTGTCAAGTACCCTTAGGTGAGACCGTGAAGGGATCGGATGTCAGCCCCCTTCGTGACAGGGGCCATTGCTGCTTCTCCCCCAAGGACAGCTTTGCCACTTCAAAAGAAAACAGGTGTCCTGGTCCCTCGATCAGTGGGCCCTAAGCTGAAACACTTGCCCCTTTCGTGCAAGAACGAATCTGATCAGAGCTCTTAGAGGCATCCACCTGCCCCTGGGGCCCTCCGGTGCTGGTGATTCCAAAGAAATTTGCAACGTGTAGATCATTTTAAGATTTGAGCCAAAAATGCTTCTTTACTGCCAGTGGGATCTTTACAGCCTGTCTCACATCCCACAGCCATTTCTCGAGAGTAGCCATTGATGGTTACTGATTTTAAAGATTCTTTGTAATTCCCACCTGATTGCCAGTATTTTACTGTCTCTGTACCCAGTATTTAAAGAACCTGTGAGCAGATACCAGCAGACAGTTCTACTTCAGGGGATGATACACAGCCCCACCCTGTGTCAGCATTTTGTAAATCAAGCCTTACCATCGGCTGGAAATAAATGTTCTCACACGTGTATTATTCAGGACAGTTTGATGACCATGGCAAGAAAAACACACTCTGCACTTTGCAACAGTAAAGAGGGATTTTAAAAGCTATGGACTTTGTGGAGCGCCTGACAAATTACATACCTCTAGCTGTTATCTCTCCTTGAGAATTTTGCTTACATATTGGACTGTGAGACCTCAAAAAATAAACAAAAGACAGGATTGTTTATTGGCTTCAAATGATTTTCAAAAATTATTGGCGGTTAACAAGTGCAATACCCCTGCTTCCATCCCTGTAACCACATACAACAATACCAGGTATAGTGAGTCACACCCACCAGCAATCAGTACCACATACCACTGTGCCAGGTGTGGTGGCTCACACCTGTAATGCCAGCACTCGGGAGGCAGAGGCAGGAGGATTGCTGAGTTCGAGGTTTGTTTGGGCTACATAGTGAGTTCAGGGCCAGCCTGAACTACAAAGCAAGACCATCTCAAAAAAAAATTATTGGCAGATATTAATCAGATTCAGTCTAAGTTAGGTATTGCCACATACCAATTAAAACACCTCTATAATATCCTTATGAATGATTCTCAGATTAATTCCCCTAAACAAGTAACTTCTAAAGCACAGGAAGAATTACAGTTGGTAGAAAAATTGTGATAGGAACAAGATATCAGGTTAATGATCACTAACCTTATTCTCTGTTTTAAATACTCCTCATTCTCCCATGTGCGCTCGGGTCAGTTTTACAGCCCTGGGCCCTCTTCCTGGAAGGCCACGCCTTCCAGCCAGACGGTGAAAACCGCACTGCTGACTCCGGAACCCCTGCAAGGGCAGGACTCGGAAGAACTTGCTGCAGTCCATTGTCTGGTAATGAACCTTCCAGGATCAAATCGCCCGTAGACTTGACTAGATATTCAGTTTGTTGGAATAAGGTGATTGCTGGGAGATTGCTTTTGCTAACTTTAGAGGGCAAACTGGCAATCATTTTCCCAGTGACCCTATCTTTCAATTTGTTCTAAAACCCTCTTGTCTAATTCCTCAGATTACATAACTAACCTCATTTCTGGTGCATAGACTCGCTTTATAGAGTTACTCAAATGGAAAGGCAGTTGTCTGGAGGAAGAATTCTCAATAAGTTATTTTAATCCCTGGATTCTTGGCCCAGAGATTAGCAATAACAACTATTTCATACGTAATAGAGCTTACTAAACTGACCCCTGGTAAAATATTGGTAGTGATTCAACCTATGCAATATTTTATACCCAGTGGCTAAAAAGTACTCACTTGAAAACTGCCCTTTACCCTCCCTTGTTTAGCCTGTTCCTTAGACGGCAGCGAGTGGCCCAAAGCGGCTCTGCTCCCTTTCCTGTGGGACGTATTTCCTCCCCCTCTACTCGCCAGCGCCGTAGCCTGTGCCGACGGCGGGCTGGCTCTCGGGCGGCCGGGGCTGTCTCCTGATCTGCTGGAGCGCTCCCGCCCATAGCATCATCCGAACGGCGGAGCTTTAACCAAAGAATTTCTTTTGTCCCGTTCACAAACCGGGAAGGCTGCCTCGCCCTGTCCTACTGGTAGCGCCTCTCCTGTCCTGTTCCGCCGAGGGGGGATCCCCGAGGCCCTAAACAGAAGGAACTGTAACGAGTGGGTGTTACTCATATCTGGTCATTTGGATGACCACAATGCGCCCGTGTGTCTCTAGACACTCCCACACGATCCGAGCTACCCGGCACTGTGGGAAGAAAGGGGGACACATTTAAGAACATCGTTTTTCTTTTACTGCTATGGGAGTGTCACAGTTCAAACTGAGAATGAATTTCAGAGTTTTGGAATCCACCTGCAGAAAGCACAAGTATGCTAGCAGCGCCCACGGACAGAAGAACGAGGCCATGGCTAAGCGGAAGCCGCCTCACGGGAAAGGGCGACGGCTCCGCGCGGCTCACGGTCCGGGCGCGGGGCCCTGAGCCCTCCCGGACGCCGGAGCCCAGACAGCGGCTGCGCACGCGCCCAGCGCTCCGGTGAGGGCCGACTTTCCTCCAGAGATTTATCATGATCAGTTAGATTGTGTGTCAGGGCCTTACATGGCCCCTGA
>PVIC010049389.1:0-13178 GCA_004025085.1 Thryonomys swinderianus | reverse complement strand
TTAAAAAAAAAAAAAAAAAAAAAAGAAAAGTATTATACACAATGATACCTCAGTTCAGAAATTTAATTCTTTCTACAAATCTGGTCGCAAACCAAACTGGATGAAAACTAAATCAAATTTAACAGTTTGGTTCAATGTTGACCTTATGTGGAAATTGGATTCTTGCCCAATTTGTGACCAGAATCATAGAAAGAATCAAGTTCAAGAACCAAGATACCACTGTATAATACACCAATTATCAGAAGGGAGTATAGTCTCACCTTCTAGGAAACTATATCCTGTTTACTCATTTCCAATATGCACACTCTTTATATGAATTAAAATTGCCAGGGTTGTCTGTATTACCATTCAAACCTCTGCTATCTGCAATAAAAGGTCACTTGACTTTTTAGGTAATTAAAATCAAAGTGATCTTGACTTCAGGTAATTAAAAATAATTTCCAGATGGAGCCACTGGTTTTAAGGGAATAGCGAACTTCCTAAATTTGGTCCTTCTCTGAACAGCCCAGAAGACTACCAGTCAGTAGATCAAAAAAACACTAAGGTCAAAATTATCTAAATACAATGATTCTTCTAAAGAAATTATGAAAATTGACTATTACCAATGGGATGAATTATCTTATTAGGCAAAACATGGTTAGCAAGAAAGGTATCATATACGGGGGTGAGGCCTGATCTGCCTTTATAGTTATGGATAAGGAGAATTCAAGGAGTGAAATGATTTTAAAAAGCTGCTTTCCGGGCTGGAGGGTTAGCTCAGTGGTTCTGGCGCCTGCCTCGCAAGCGCAAGGTCCTTTGTTGGATCCCCTGGGAACCACATATAATGCTGGGCGTGGAGACACGCCCACCAGCAATCAACACCTCATGCCACAATGCTGGACGTGGTGGCTCACACCTGTCATCCCAGCACTCAGGAGGCAGAGACAGGAGGATTGCTGAGTTCGCGGCGGCTTGCCTGGGCACCAAAGTGAGCTCAGGGCCAGCCTGAACTACAAAGCGAGACCCTGTCTCAAAAAGAAAAAAAAGGGCCGGAGGGCTAGCTCAGTGGTTCCGGCGCCTGCCTTGCAAGCGCAAGGACCTGAGTTCGATCCCCGGTAACCACATATAATGCTGGGGGGGGGGGACACGCCCACCAACAGTCAATACCGCATACCACAATGCCGGACGTGGTGGCTCATGCCTGTCATCCTAGCACTCGGGAGGTAGAGACAGGAGGATTGCTGAGTTTGCGGCGGCTTGCCTCGGCTACATAGTGAGCTCAGGGCCAGCCTGAACTACAAAGCGGGACACTGTCTCAAAAAGAAAAAAAAAAAAAAAAAGCTGCTTTCCATGGAAGAGGGTTTAGAAAGCTGACTCAGAAAATTCAGAAAGTGAGCTTTTAGGATGATGTAAAGATCCAGAAGACATTTTCTTCTGCACTTGGGGTTAGGGTAGAGGACAGAGACAAAACAGTAAGAAAGTAAAGTACCCATAAAACAATTCATTTTGAAAAAGGTTACCTAAATTACCTAAATATTTCACAAATAGGGAAAAATGATATATACCTTTTTTCTGATTTGCTAGATGACATAGAGTTTGAAGGTTCTGGTGATGGTGTTCTCACTGGATTCTGTGTAGAAGGAGGATTACTAAATAAGAAGTTGCTAATCAATCTCCAGATGGCAAGAAATGGATAAAGTACTGTCCCCAACAATGTCCAAATGTCTCCACTGGAAGAGTGTACGATGGATGTAGCTGGTCTTCCTGCCTAGAAATTTAAAAATAACCAAACTAGGTAAAGATTGTATCAGCATAATCACGTCCCTGAAGGTTCTAGTATCTTTTATTTGGAAAATGAGGTCCTGTGGATTTTAGATTATTGCAAGAAGGTAAAAATTATTACTTTTGTTCTTTTCCAACTGTACACAAACTTCTAGAAACACTAAGAGCTTAAATCCCCAGCCAGGGAGCTCTGATATTTCTTTTTTTTTTTTTTTGAACAGAGGTATAGGAAGATCACTTTAGGAGTTTTTTAAAATAAATTGAGTTTATTGGTACATTTTAATAATACATTATGATGATATTCCACATTGAGAATTACAGCGCTGATTTTTTTTTCTTTTTTTGAGACAGGGTCTTGCTTTGTAGTTCAGGTTGGCCCTGAGCTCAGTATGTATCCCAGGCAAGACTCAAACTCAGCAATACTCCTGCCTCTGGCTCCCGAGTGCTGAGATTACAAACGTGAGCCACCACACCTGGCATTGTTGTATGTGGTACTGATTGCTGGTGGGCCTGAGTCACCATGCCTGATACTGTTGTATGTGGTTACCTGGGATAGAACTCAGAACCTTGCACTTTCTAGGCAGCCACTGGAACCATGAAGCTAAATCTCCAGCCCAAAAATCTGGATTTTAATTATCCCAATATACCTTTGCCTTTCCCTTCTGCTAATATAAGAGATGAGTGAAAAATAAACAGAAAAATGTAATAAAAACAAATGTATGTACATACTGGTAACAGCACCACTGAAGCACTTGGGGCAAGTTCCAAATCTAGTAATTTCTTTTTATAATCTTCTTTGGTAAATTCCCTCCTGGGAAACATGGTTGCTAAGGAAAAGTTACCGTAAGTGTTGCCAACGGTCTGTAACAACAGCAAGTTTTAAAACTTCACAATGGTGCTTTTAAAAGTAGAATACCACATTATTTAAATCCATTCAAAATTACTTTTAATTAAAATTGTCAATTCAGAAAGTTTATATAAATGCAAACTGAAAGGCTAATTATTAAAAAATCTACAACTTAAAGATGACCACAAAATAGCAAAATCACTTCCAAAAACTAGGTAACTCACTAAAAATGACAATGATAAACTGTTGCACAGCTCAGTGGGGCAGAGCAATTGCAGCATGTATAAGACTGTGGGTTTGTCCCCAGCACTGCAAAAAAGATAATTATGTATTTCCTTTATGTACAGCTTCAACTGTTTATTAGTTTTCATTATTATTAGGCAAACATGTTAACACCTCATATATTAGGGACTGTTGTGTTTTTCAGACAAGGTTTCACTATGCAGCCCAATCTGGCTTTAAATTTGTAGTAATCCTCCCACCTCAGCCTCCCAAGTGCTGGGATTATAGGCTGTACCACTAAATGCTACATTATAGATTGTAAGTACTTCCTATTAAAAATCTGCAAATACTAGTATTTCCCTTACACACAGGTATACATAGCGTTATTTCAGTTTACTATATGATTTGCAGATTGTTTTTTTAAACAAATTGAAGGTTTGTAGCAACCCTGAATTGAGTAAGTCTGACATCATTTGCTAACATGTGTGTCATTTTTTAAAAACATACTTATAAAAAATATAACATGACTGCATATTTAACAGACTACAATATAACATAAAAATAACTATTTTGGGAAACAAAAATTTGTATGACTCACTTTATTGCAATGGTGTGTGGTGGGAAAGCAACCCTGTAATCTCTGAGATATATGTGTGTAACTTTAAGAATTTAGGCTACAACTCATCTCAATGTCCATAATCAACCTATACCATAACCTCAGATTCAGGAACTTAACAGTGGGGTAAACACAATCACTTTGATAACATTAAATTACTACATTTATAAAAATCTTAAAACAACTGCTTTCTTTTCCTAGAAGACTCCAAAGGGTCTCACTTTGTAGTTCAGGTTGGCCCTGAGCTCACTATGTAGATCAGGCAAGCCTCAAACTCACAGCAATCCTACTGCCTTTGCCTCCTGAGGGGTGGGATTACGGGTGTGAGTCACCACGCCTGGCTTTGTGGTATGTGGTACCAGGGATCAAACTCAGGATTTTGCACTTGCAAGGTGAACCACTGAGCTAAATCCCCAGCCCTACAATCTCTTTTTTTTTTTTGCTTTTTGAGACAGGGTCTCGCTTTTGTAGTTCAGGCTGGCCCTGAGCTCACTATAGTGCCCAGGCAAACAGCCGCGAACTCAGCAATCCTCCTGTCCCTGCCTCCCGAGTGCTGGGATTACAGGCGTGAGCTATAATCTCTTTTTTAAGAAAACTCTCTTCATTTATCTGTAGTAGATCCAGTGTTACTCAGGTAGGGGACACTGTGTGGCAGGCTCCAAAACAAAGAATGAAATGCCTACCTGGGATTGGTTATACTATAAAATTACAGGGAAGGGATTTTAAGTTTTTTTTTTTATACCATCTAACCCCCTCAAGAGTGCAGAAAGATAGATTTGGGAGGATCCTCTTGCACCCTGTTAGTTAAAGAGAAAACTACATGGGGAAAAAAAGAGCTGGTGAAAAGACATGAACTTAACACCCAACTTCCTAATGTTAATCTTGTATTGTATAGAGGAACATATGAGACAAATATTGGTAAATATAATAAACCTGGATCCTAAAAGATATCTTATGCCCCAGAATACATTTTGAGTAAGAAACTAGACAATAAAAAAACCTGGGAACTACTCATAGATTATTTTCTAAGGTATAAAATGTAATATTCCATCTGGGCCACATCTCAAAGACAAATTCATGATTTACTGATATTCATTGGGTTCTGCTTTAAAATTTCCGCTTCTACATTTTAATAACGTATATACCCATTTTTACAATAACTCAGGATGTGAATTCACCTGTGCTGCAAACTGCCTTGCTTCTTCTAAAGGAGCATCAGAAGGAAATTGATTTGTAAAGGAAGAACCATCAGGCAGGCGGAATTGAATTCTTGCAATAGTGCTATAAAAAAAGAAAATTAAAGCTAGTACCTTTACACATTCTCAAAATCTATCATTAAAAAAAGGAAATGGAAGTGGAAATGTGCAATGACAATAGATTTCTTTTCATGTCAGAGTTTTACATTCATTTTTATTAACACCGTATTTATAGAATTTCATATAACTTACCCATTCAATGTATACAATTCAGTGGTTTACGATACAGTCAAAGTTGTTTAACCATTACTATTATTTCCAGAAGATTCAATCACCTCAAAAAAAAATAACCAACTAGCATTCACTCTTTATTTCTTCCCTAACCTTTGGCAATCATTAATCTTATCTGTACAGATTTATCTCTTTTAGACTATCTATCTATCTAGATATCTACTTATCTATTTATTTATTTATTTGAGACAGGGTCTCCCTTTGTAGCCCAGGCAAGCCTCAAACTCAGCAATCCTCCTGCCTCTGCCTCCCAAGTGCTGAGACTACAGGCGTGAGCCACCACGGGTATTTGGTATTGATGGCTGGTGGGCGTGACTCACCACGCCCAGCATTGTATGTGGTTACCACTGGGATCGAACTCAGGGCCTTGCGCTTGCGAGGCAGGCACTGGAACCACTGAACTAAATCTCCGGCCCTCTTTTAGACATTTATTAGAGAATCATATAATATACTATCTTTTCTAACTGGGTTTCTTTTATGTAGCATTATGTTTTCAAAGTTTATCCATGCATATATTACTTTTTTGTTCCCCTTTATTTACTGATGAATATATAGTTGCATAAGATATTGCATTTTACTCATTCATTTTCATGGACTTTTATGTTACTGTCACATTATGAATATGGAAATTAAGAACAATGCTAAGAATCTTCATACATACATACAGGTTCTTGTGTGAGTGTTTTCAATTATCTTGGATATATACTTAAGAATTATTATCATGTCATGGTACCTCTTACATTTAATTTTTTTTTTTTTTTTTTTGAGACAAGGCCTCATTCTGTAGTTCACACTGGCCCTGAGCTCACTATGTAGCCCAGGCAAGCCTTGAACTCAGCAATCCTCTTGTCACTGCTTCCTGAGTGCTGGGATTACAGGCCTGAGCCACTATGTCCAGCACATTTATTATATGTGCTGCTGAAGCGAGCACATGCCTGGCACATTTAATATTTTGAGGAAATGCCAGATTGCTTTCCAAAGTGGCTATACCTTTTTATCTTCTTATAACCCCAATGACAATGTAGCAAAATTTCAAATTCTCTACTTCCTCACCAACACTTGTTGTTATCTCTTTAGGTTTAGGCATTCTTTTTATTGCTTTTTGAGACAGGGTCTTGCCATGAAGTCCTTGAAGTAATATGTACCTCAGGCTAGCTTTTAACTCACAGTCATGTTCCTGCCTCTGAGTGCTGGGATTATAGGCATGCAGCACAAACCCAGCAGGTTTAGGAATTTTATTTTATTTATTTTTTTTTGAGACAGCGTCTCACTTTGTAGATAAGGCTACCCCTGAGCTCACTACGTGGTCCAGGCAAGCCTCAAACTCACAGCAATACTCCTACCTCTGCCTTCCATGTGCTGGGATTACAGATGTGAGTCACCATGCCTGGTACTGCGCTATGTGATACCAGGGCCAAACTTGGGACCTTGAACTTGCAAGGCAGATGCAGGAACAGCTGAACTAAATCTCTAGACCTCCTTGCAAGCACAGGGTCCCAAATTAGATCCCTGGTACAATATACAACAAACCAAGGTGGTGACTCACACTTACCAGCAATCAGTACCACACACCACAATGCCAGGCATGTTGGCTCATGCTTATAATCCTAGCACTTGGGAGGCAGAGGCAGGTGGATTGCTGAGTTTCAGGCTTGCCTGGTCTACACAATGAAATCAGAGCCAGCTTTGTAAAGCAAGATCCTGTCTCAAAAAAGAAAAAAAAAGTAATCTTTCTGATTACCAAAGTAATAATGTTAAGTGTCTGATATCAAGATGTAGTAAGTATCAGCCAGGTATGGTGGCACACACCTGTGATCCCAGCACTTGGGAGCCAGAGGCAGGAGGATAACCATGAGTTCGAGGCCAGCCTGAGATACACAATGAGTTATGGCCAGCCTGAACTACAAAGTGAGACCCTGTCTCAACCACCCCCCAAAATACAGAATATACTTAAATATCAATTAGCTCCCATTTAATATAGATATTGCACTATAAAATACAGCAAAAAATACCTTCTTTCTCGTGCATATGATTCTCTCTTATTTTCTATCTCTGCCTGTTTAGCCAGCAAGGCAGCAGCTTTAGCAGCCTCTACTTCTTCCTTTGTCTTTGCAAAACGAGCCGCTCTCTCTGCACGATCCTTTGAATTAAAATATCATTACACAACATTTATCTTTCACTGCCAAAATGATCAATTCATATACTTCCAACATAAGAAAGAAATACAACATGAAATCCCTTCAAGCCTTCATGTGAATTTTAGTCACTCTGGATCTGATTAATTTTAGCAACTGTGTCAGGAACCAGTTATTATTAGACAAACAAGGACATGAATTTACTATTTTACATGTAGGGCCTGGAATAAGGTCTAGCACGTAACAGATGCTCAGTATTTATTGAATCATCAAATGAATAATAAGTATCAAGGTAGGTATAGTCTTACTATGTATTCTAACTGTTGAATTATAAAAGCAGTTGCTACAAAACCACCCTAAACATTATGATATACCTAAATTTTCTGAATGCCCCCCTAAATGCTTTTGATTAGAAAGTATTACATAATCACAATCAATTCTTAGCTTTTTTCTCCCCAGTACTAAGGCTCAAACTCAGGACCCCTTGAAAGGCAAGTGCAGTGCCACTGAGCAAAATCTCCCATCCTCTTAGTTTATCATTAATCTTTTGAAAGTTGCTTTACTTGCAAATTCATAACACAACATGGGGAAAAATAACTTAGGAAAAAAAAATTTAATTTTAATTTTTTTTGCAGTACTGAGTATTGAACTCAGGCCCTTGACCTTGCCAGGCAGGTGTGGAGCCACTAAGCTACATCCCCAACCCAAATTTTAACCTTAGCTATTTTAACTCAATATATAATTTCTAATAAACAAACTCTGAATTAGTACTCTTTAAGTCACTAAGACCTACTAGGTTTTTTTAGTTTATTTTTATCTTTTTTGGTACATTGTATATACACATCATGATCACACTTAATATTGGGAATTTGTACCAGTATATGACATAATTTAATTCTCGTAAGGCCTACTATTTTTATATGCATTGTCCGGCTGAAAACCAAAGCCAGTGTGCATGGAAAAATAATTTCACAAATGTCATAAAGATAAAAAAGAAGTTTACTAATGCAATTTGCTGTTTTATCCGTTCTCGAGCTGCCCTATCTTCTGCCTTTTCTCTGTTTCTTTCTTCTAACATTCTTTTTGTTAATTCCTCTTCTTGTTTTCTTTTATAGTCCAACATTTCTTTTCCAGTTTTTCTTCTTTCAATTTCCTTCTTAATCTCTCTCTGTAACACAAAGGAATTTTATGAACAAAATTTTATGAACAAAAAACTAAGGTAGATAATCTGCATCAGTTATTATTTTGAATGTACAGAAAGTTAGCTTTGGGGTACAGTTAAAATGTTAGTACTTCATGAGCGATCTAACAAAATTTATTCATAGCATGATTAATGGACAAATGTCTATCAATCATTTAATTTCTGTCAGTCATTATTTTCAGACTACAACAGCCAACGTAATCTGAAAACAAGCAGAATTACAGATCTTTGATTTGTAGGGCAAATATGTTATCCTCCAGTGACAATAATCTGGCTTGAAGGAAATGATAACCCACATATATTAAAACTTCAAAGAGATGATACAGTGAGGTATAAACCGTGAGAAAAATGAAGAACGCACTAGAATGCAGCAACACAACCAGAAAAATTCCATACAATATCAACATGACTTTTTTTTTTGCTTTTTGAGACAGGGTCTCGCTTTGTAGTTCAGGCTGGCCCTGAGCTCAGTATTGTACCCAAGCAAGCCGCTGCGTACTCAGCAATTCTCCTGTCTCTGCCTCCCAAGTGCTGGGATTACAGGCGTGAGCCACCACATCCGGCATTGTGGCATGTGGTGTTGATTGTTGGTGGGTGTGTTTCCACGCCCAGCATTATATGTGGTTACCGGGGATTGAACTCAGGACCTTGCACTTGCGAGGCAGGTGCCAGAAACACTGAGCTAACCCTCCGGCCCTCAACATGACTTTTTTGAGATAGGGTCATGCTATACAGTTTAGGATGGTCCTGAACTGGCTGTGAAGTCCATGCTGGCCTCAAATTCACTGGATTGACTGGATTACAAGCATGTGCGTCCACACTTGGCTTGAGATTATCTACACATTTGTCACAAAAAGGAATTAATAAACTTGATGTTCTGCCTCAACTCAAATAATTTTGGTTCAAGCCCTTTTTATACTTCTGTAAAAGACTCATTATTGAGGGAAAAAATATTTCTAAGAATCTATAAAAAACAAAACTATAAAATACAAACTATGGGGGCCGGAGGGTTAGCTCAGTGGTTCCGGCGCCTGCTTCGCAAGCGCAAGGACCTGAGTTCAATCCCCAGTAACCACATATAATGCTGGGCGTGGAGACACGCCCACCAACAATCAACACCGCATACCACAATGCCGGACGCAATGGCTCACGCCTGTAATCCCAGCACTCGGGAGGCAGAGACAGGAGGATTGCTGAGTTCGCGGCGGCTTGCCTGGGCACCATAGTGAGCTCAGGGCCAGCCTGAACTACAACGCGAGACCCTATCTCAAAAAGCAAAAAAAAAAAAAAAAAAACCACAAAAACTATGATCTCTGTGTAACAAACCAGTAACTTTCTTTCTTTCAACGTTGCTACTACATCACACTAAGCAGAAATTATTCTAGGTCCATCAAATTGAACAAAACAATAAAACAGTCCCTCACTTAAGAGAAAGGCAAAACAATGCTATGTGCATGAACTTTACCTGTTCTTCTTCTTTCCTTTTCTCCTCTCTTCTTTCTTCAAGTTTTTTTGTTAGTCTGCGTTTTAAAAAAATACTTAGGCATATCATTTTAAATTAAAACATTTAAAAGACTTAGAGAAAAAAGATAATACTAAAATATATTAATTGCTAGGACTATCATATTCACTTTAAAAAACTAAACAGTAGGGCCGGAGGGTTAGCTCAGTGGTTCCGGTGCCTGCCTTGCAAGCACAAGGTCCTGAGTTCGATACCTGGTAACCACATACAATGCTAGGCGTGGAGACTCAGGCCCACCAGCAATCAATACTGCATACCACAATGCCAGGCATGGTGGCTCAGGCCTGTAATCCCAGCACTTGGGAGGCAGAAACAGGAGGATTGCTGAGTTCGAGGCTTGCCTGGACTACATAGTGAGCTCAGAGCCAGCCTGAACTACAAAGCAAGACCCTGTCTCAAAAAGGAAAAAAAAAAAAAAAAAATTAAACAGTACTTATAACCTCAGAAATTCCCATTCTTACAACTACATGCTCAGAATATATACACATATATTCACCAAGACATCTATAAGAATATTCTTCATAACAGCACACATAGCCCCAAATTGCAAAGAATCCAACTACTGTATTCAATAATAAAATGGATAATTCTTGGTATAGTAGGACCATAAAATTACTACACAGCAATGTACACCACTGCCACATGTAGTATTACAGATGAGTGTCACAAATACAATGCTGATAAAAGGAAATTAAACACAAAAAGAGTACATGTAGGTCTGGGGATTTAGCTTGCTGGTTCAGTCATCTGCCTTGCAAGCACAAGGTCCAGAGTTCAAGCCCCGCTACCACATAGCACAATGCCAGGTATGGTGGCTTATGCCTATAATCCCAGCACTTGGGAGGCAGAGGCAGAGACAGAAGGACTGCTGTGAGTTCAAGGCTAGCCTGGGCTACATAGTGAGCTCAGGGCCAGCCTGAACTACAAAGACCTTGTCTCAAAAAAAAAAAAAAGCCAGGCACGGTGGCTCACACCTGTAATCCCAGCACTCAGAAGGCAGGAGGACTGCTTACTTGGAGCCTTGCCTGGGCTACATAGTGAGCTCAGGGACAGCCTGAACTATAAAGTGAGACTCTGTCTCAAAAAAAAGGGCCAGAGATTTAGCTTAGTGGTTCTGGTGCCTGCTTTGCAAGTACAAGATCCCTGCCTGGTTCAATCCCTGGTAACCACATACAACAATATCAAGTGTGGTGACTCACGCCGACCAAAATCAGTACCACATACTGCAATACTGGGCGTGTGGCGCAGGCCTGTAATTCCAGCACTCGGGAGGCAAGGGCAGGAGGATTGCTGAGTTTGAGGTTTGCCTGCGCTACATAGCGAGCTCACAGTCAGCCTGAACTACAAAGCGAGATCCTGTCTCAGAAAAAAAAAAAAAAAGTACATGTAGTTTGATCCTGCTATAAAGTTCAGATGAAGTCAAAATTTAATCTATAATGCTAGATCAAGATAATGGTCACCTTAGGGAAGGAAGTCCCAAAAACGTACATTAGGAAGTTGTGGTTTTCATTTTGTGAGGTACTGGGGATTGAGCCCAGGGCCTTTGGACTGAGGTACTTCCCTACAGCCCTTTAAAAAAATTTTTTTCCCTTAATTTTTTTTTTTTTTTTTTTGAGACAGGGTCTCGCTTTGTAGTTCAGGCTGGCCCTGAGCTCACTAGTATCCCAGGCAAGCCTCGAACTCAGCAACTCTCCTGTCTCTGCCTCCCGAGTGCTGGGATTATAGGCGTGAGCCACCATGCCTGGCACTGTGGTATATGGTATTGATTGTGGTTGATTGGTATTGATTGTGGTTGGGTGTGAGTCACCACGCCCAACACTGTATGTGGTTACTGGGATAAAACTCAGGACCTTGCGCTTGCGAGGCAGGTGCTGGAACCACTGAGTTAAATCTCCGGCCCCTCTCAAATTTCTGAGACAAAGTCTCACTAAGTCACTACAGTCACCCAGGCTAGATTCAAATCTCCTGTTTCAGTCTAGGGTGCCAGGAGTACAAGCATGGGTCACCATACTCAGCCAACCTTGTAGAACACAGGTCATTTTCTATTTCTTGAATCTAGTGCTGGTGTTCAATAAAATATCTACTGACAAAAAGAGGGGCAGGCAGAAAGCAGGGAGAATGAACTACAGTACTGCTTTATAGAACATTAGCTAATAAGCTTAGGACTAAAACTGAGAAGGGAACAACAGTTTTTAACTACCAATGAAGTGACTGAGCAAAGACCAATGATTATCAAAGGCACTGAAGGAATATCTCTGAAAAACAGGATGTTCACTGTTTCAAAGAATTACCTTAGAAAGTTAGAAAGTTAGAAAGGAAAAGAGGTACCTTTATAATGGAGAGATTCAAAAGTATCATCAGCCTAATGATTAAATATAACATCACTAATACTGCATACATCTTGTGTTAGTTGGCTCTTGATATGAGTAAAGGACAAACCATTACCTAATTAAAATTTAACCTAGCCGGGCGTGGTTGCTCACGCCTATAATCCCAGCACTCGGGAGGCAGAGGCAGGAGGATTGCTGAGTTCGAGGCTTGCCTGGGCTACATAGCGAGCTCAGAGCCAGCCTGAACAACAAAGCAAGACCCTGTCTCAAAAAAAAAAAAAAAAATTTAACCTAAATCTAAAACAATGATAGAATTAGGGGCCGCATTATGGGACATTTGAGGAACAAGTTCTCTATACCCTTACATGCAGGCACTCCACCACCGCTGAACTATATCCCTGGCCCTATTTCATCACTTTTGCATCTGGGTATCTATTTGTCACTCACATTGATACTATGGATTGAACTTAAGGTATTCTACCACTGAACTTTACCACTACATACATACATATACCCCCCCCCCAGGCTAGCCTTGAATTTGCCAACAACTGCCACACAGCTAGTCTGCCAGTTTGGTATTTATTTCTTTTCCTTTTTAAACAGTGCTGTGAGGACTGAGCCCAGGGTCTCCTTCATGCTAGGCAATTAATTAGTCTACTATCAATCCATATCATCTGAATATATACTTCTTTTTTTTTTGGTGGTACTGGGGATTGAACTTGGGCCCTTGTGCTTGCAAGATAGGTGCAGTACCACTAAGCTAAACCTCTGGCTCTGGGTGTATACTTCTTTTTTTTTTAATTGAATTATTTATTGGTACAATTTATATACATCTCAAAATCACATATAACATTGGGCAATTTGTACCAGTATATGCCACAAGTTAATTCTCATTTTTACCCATATCCCTACCCACTCCCCCCTCCTCCCCCCTTTATACATGCTCTTTTATTTTCTTTCTGTATCATATGTATTCCTTCCCCTCATCACATTCCCACACCAAGTTTCCTATAGAAATATTCCACTCTATAAAAGCTGTCCTACTTTCTAGAACTCA
>PVIC010049388.1:0-13174 GCA_004025085.1 Thryonomys swinderianus | reverse complement strand
TGAACTATGTTTCTATTATGAAAATAAGTTGGTGAGGTGACAAGTTAGCTTGCTTGAATCATTCTGCAATATTTGCAGAAATTGGGCTGGGGATTTAGCTCAGTGGTTCTGTGCCTGCCTAACAAGCACAAGATCCTGAGTTCATTCCCTGGTAACCCCATACAACAATATGGGGCGTGGTGACTCATGCCCATCAGCAATCAGTACCACATACCATAATGCTGGGCACAGTGGCTCACACATCTAATCTCAGTACTCAGGAGGCAAAGGCAGGAGGTTTGCTGAGTTTGAGGCTTTCTGGGCTACATAGTGAGCTCAGAGCCAGCCTGAACTACAAAGTGAGAACCTGTCTCAATAATATATATATATATATATATATATATATATATATATATATGCAGAAATAAAAATACCTCACTGCACCTTATAAATATATAGTTAGTGCTTAAAATAAAGAAAACCTGACTTTTATCTTTTCCATGTGCACACAGCCTGAGGGTCAATGAGAGCAATGTAGCTTCTGTTAGCTGCATAGAAACTGCTGAATCTTAGTTAAAAAAAGCTGACAGGAGCCTCTGACTTTCACACAGTTCTGGGCATGCAACAGGAAGGCTCTAGAGTGAGAAAGAATCTACTTTGAAAATACAGTTTTAACCACAGAGAAGGAAATACTGGTTGGGCTTTATTGCCATTCAGCACCAATCTGTTTAATGAAAGGAGGCAGAAAAATCCATCTGTCCTGATCTGCAAAGCATTACTCTAATACTTGGTGCACTGGAATATTACAGGAACAAGAAAGAGGCCTCTTCTATTCAGGTACTCTGACCAAGAGGAACTTTCACCAGCTTTTCTTTTTCATTGCATAGTTAGGTTTTTCTTTCTCATTATTTTGGTACATTTTCATTTTATTATACACTTTATATTCATTACTTATTTTGATTCATTCTATTTGTGTTTGTTTCTCATGCTTTTTTCTTTTTACTATTTTATTATTATTAATTTTTAATTAATTATATTATTTTGCTTATTACTTTTTTGTGTTTTGTGTAGTAGTGGTTCAAGTCTTAGTGGATAAAGAAGGTAAAAGTTTGCTGACTTCTCAAGAGTCATTTCAAAATAAGTTATTCTTCTAAGTTGTATATTTGAGTACCACAGGGTCACTGTTGTATAAGATGATTGAACACTTATGTCTCTTTTTGCATTTCCAAAGGGAAATCTAAGGAATAATGACACGAGACAACCTGAAACTCAAAAAACAACAAAAGAAGATCTAGGGAAAATGAAATCAGAAATAATTTTTCAGATAACAACAGAGATCCTTTCTATAGGGAAAATTATGGTTAATAACACTAAAGAAAATATCAGGAACATAATGGAATCCCTATTTATGAAAGTAATGGAATCTGTCAAACAGCTTCAAACAGATTTCTGGAAAATTAAAAACTCCAGTGAAGGTTTTTGGAGTAGAATAAATGAATGTGAAAACAGAATATCAGACATAGAAGATAGGATGGTAGCCATGACCAGGAAAGGAATGATTTCTTAAAAATAGCAAGGAGCCATTAGAAATCAATCCAGCAGCTCCTAGATGATGTAAAGAAGAAGAACAGAAGACTGACTGGAATCAATAAAGAAACAGAAGATAGTGCAAAAGGCATAAAAAACTGTTCACAGAATTAATGGCAGAAAATTTCATAGGAAAAAGAAAAGAAAACTGATATACAGATAAGTGAGGCATATAAAACTCCAACTAGCTGTGATCTAAAAATATCTACTCTTGGCATGTAATAACTGAGATTCTGGAAACCAAAGAGAAGAATGAAATATTGAAAGCAGTTGGAGAAAAGAAGTAAATCACATAAAATAGGAAAACCTGTCAGAATTAAAGCAGACTTTTCAACAGAAACACTCAAGTCAAGGAAAGCCTAGAGTGAAGTATTTCAAGCCCTAAAAGAAAATATCAACTAGATTGGTGTATCTAGCAAAACCATCTTTCAAAATTGATGGGGAAATAAGATACTTCCATGACAAAGAACACTTGAGAAATGCCACAAATCTAAAACCTGTACTCCAAAAAGTTCTAAATAATATCCTAGGAAAAAAACAAAGAGTGTCATAATCCCTTGAGACCCAACAGAGTGAAATTATTGAGCAAAGTAAGAAATTGATTTGAAAGAGGGGGAAAATAACAATAAAAGAACCTACAACAGGAAAATATCATGACAGAGATAAATCAGTACATATCAGTTATAACCACTAATGTTAATGACTTCAGTGCACCAATCAAAAGAAATAAACTGGCAGAAAGAGACAGAAAATCTAACAATATGCTATATAGAAGAAATACACCTCTTTCAGGAAGAAATCTGTGGAATGAAAGTTAAAAGTGGTAAACAATTCTCCATGTGACAGGAAACCGCAAATAAGCAGGAGTGTATATCTTATTTGCAGAAAAAGATGTCAAACCAAAACTAATTAATAGAGACAAAAAAGGACACTGCATTGTATACCTACAATGTGCCAATACACTCAATAAAGAGGAAAAAAAGAATGTTGATATTCCACTTTTTGTCAGAAACATGTTTTCCTTCCATGTCTAGGAGTACACCTGCATTTCCACAATGAAACTAAAAGGGAGCTAAAATATGTTTAGTTTCTTGCTCTAGATTCACTTTTCTCTTAGTTGACTGATATATCAACTGCTACTTTGTGTCTATGAATTTGAGTCTACTGAGGATCTCATGCATGTCAGGTAGGTAGAATCACACAATGTGGTACTGTTGTGTCTGGCTCATTTCACTTTCAAACAAGTCTTAAGGTTTATACTTGTTATTTGGTATAACTGGATTTCTTTTCTCAAGGATTAATAATATCCAACTATATGCATTCACATTTTTGCTCAATCATCTGTGAGTGTTCACTTGGGCTAGTTCCCCTTATTCTGGCTTTTGTAAATAAGTCCGTTTTGAATGTTATGATGAAGAATCTATTCTAGTCCTTGCTTTGAATTTTTTGAGAGAGATATATATATATATATATGAAAATAGCATGTACTTAACTCACTGTTTTTCTCTCCATGATGCAAGAAGATCCAGTACATACAGGATGAATTTAAGTGAGGTGAATAATACAGGTATTGTGATACGATGTTAAGGTAATAAATGTTATTTGAATATAAGCATAGAAATGCTACAGAAGTCTAGCTGAAAATCATGAAGGAGAGTATGGGTCTTAGTGGTGTGTAGTGTATACACTGGAGAAATGGGTGATGAGTATTTCTGGCTGAAAGGAAAGAGATGACACTAGATCACTTTTGGCTTCTTTCAATTTAAAACTTAGGAATTATTTATTTCAGGAAATATCTATTTAATATTTTCAGATAATAGATAACCAAGAAATTGAAATTGGAAAAACAAAACCATGGCTAAGAATGAATTATAGAATACATGTAATAATTATCACAAACAAATTAGGCCATCCATTCATTATTCACTTTATAGGATTCTTTGCTTTATTCTCAACTTCCAAATTTGAATTCAAATTATTCTTCATTGTTACCACCAATTATTTTCCTCTCTTTTTAAAGTAGTAATAGTCATATACCAGATGAAAATGGAACGTCATTGTTTTGATTTGTGTTTCCCTACTGATGACACTCTTTAATGTCTTGTTATACTGCCTTTTTATTGTATTTTCTAAAGATTTTCTCCAGTGAAGACTACATATTCCAGTAGAAATGCAAATAAGGTAGATATAAGCATTTTGGATGTGGGAAAAATAAGGATAGTTTTTATTCAGTTCTAACTTTTAACTTTTTTTTTTTTTTGAGACAGTGTCGTCTTGCTTTGTAGTTCAGGATGGCTCTGAGCTCACTATGTAGCCCAGGCAAGCCTCGAACTCAGCAATCCTCCTGCCTTTGCCTCCTGAGTGCTGGTATTACAGGTGTGAGTCTCCACGCCCAGCATTGTATATGGTTACCGGGATTGAACTCAGGACCTTGCGCTTGTGAGGCAGGCACGAGAACCAGAGCTAAATCTCCGGCCCTAACTTTTAATTTTTCATTAAAGGTAAAATACTGGAAAATGATTAATTGCTCATCTTTTTAACTCTCACAGTTCACATGTGTAGCATAAAATAACCATTCTGTCACACAATGTTTGAATAAGAAGTACTCTCATCATTACAATAGCAAACAGCAGTGAGAATATATGTATTTTGAGTTTTTAAAAAATGAACAATACTGGTTCAATTTATTCCAAAAATATACTAAGAACTATTAATGTGTGTTTTATTACATGATAATTCTCTTAAGAATTCTTTTTCATATACAATAAGTGAACTTTTTCAATTCTCTTCTAATATGTGAAATACTACTTTAAAGAAACTCCTCTCCAATTCAGCGATTAGTTATTAATTAAACAGACAAGGCTATAACTTGCACCTGGAACTGCTCTCTTAGGATACTAGAAGAGGCAAACACTTAAGTGGAAGATTGTTGGAAAATGAATTCCAAATATCAGTGTGTGGGACTGAATGATGGTCACTTCATTCCCATTCTGGGCTTAGGGACAGCTGAAGAAAAGGTAATACCCTGGTGTGGGAGCTGAAGGCACAACAAATGTTAGACCTGTGATAGGTGGGAGCCCACTTGGCCCCACTGGTCACCAGCCATTCTGCATACTTACTGGGGTATCTGTTTCACCAGCTAGAATCCTTTTTCATTTGGGAGAAGAGGAATGAGCTTTGTGTTTGTGTCTGTGTCTGACTGTGATGTCACCTACTAGTTATTTGAGGATCTATTTTTCCTTCTGCTTTTTTCTGTCAGCTAATGAGAAAAGATTGCACTCAAGTGTTCAAGGTCACTGTCTCATGGCTAATGATCAGTTTTCATATATGCATGACTTTTGGTATTGCTTTGAAAAATGCCTATTTAAATTAGTTTTCCATTTTACCTGGATTGCTTTTTTGCTATTACACATTCTGAATTCCTTACACATTGTGCATTTTAACTCTTTGTAAGATGAGTTGGCAAATTCATCTCCTGTGTTGTAGATTATTGTTCACTGTGTCTGTTTCCTTTGCTATATAGAAGCTTTTTATTTTATACAATCTTATTTGTCTTTTTGTTGTTTTATGTGCCATGGAGACAGGTCAAATGACAAAAATTTCTTTTTAAAAAAATTTAATTTATTGATACATTATATATACACATCACAGTTACAGTCAGCATTGAGAGTTTGTACCAGCATATGACATGATTTAATTCTCATTATTCCCCATTCCCTACCCACCCTAAAACCCATCCCTATATTCACAAGCTTTGTTTCCTTTTTTGTCGCGACCCTCGCCGATCCCGCAGAGAGAGATACAACACACGGAGTGCAAGCTTGAATCTTCTTTATTCTCTCCCACTTCCCATCTTGGGTGCTTATATACATTCTCCTCTCGAGGCCCTCCCACCGCCCACGGATATTACCACATAAGGTCTGCAGTTAGTTTGTGTCAAACAGAGGTTTCTGGCTTGCTGCCAGCCACCATCTTGGGGGGCGGTCTTTACGGCCCGCCACACTTTTTTTTTTTGAGACAGGGTCTCGCTTTGTAGTTCAGGCTGGCCCTGAGCTCACTATGTAGCCCAGGCAAGCCTCGAACTCAGCAATCCTCCTGCCTCTGCCTCCCGAGTGCTGGGATTACAGGCATGAGCCACCACACCCGGTGCTCGCCACACTTTTTTAACCATCAGTTTTTTTCTTTCCCCTCATTACTTACCCCTAAACCCCATTTCCCTTTGAATATTTACTATTTCACAATATCAGTCATGCATTCTAGAACTCATTTACAATTTTGGTTTCTCATGTCAGAGAAAAGATACGACATTTACACATCTGCGACCTACTTATTTCGCCTATGAGTATGTCCTTAAGGTACATTCAATTGAGTATAAATGATTCAGCTCCGGGCCCGCCGTGCCGTGATTCCAGCGGACTGGGGAACTTACGGCGGATGGACTGGATCCAGCAGCTCTGGGCCCGCCGTGCCGTGAGTCCAGCGGACTGAGTATAAATGATTCAACAGTATCATTCTTCATGGCAGAGTAATACTCCATTTGTGTATTAAAAAATCCCACACCTTCTTCATCCAGTCTAGAGTTGATGAGCACTTGCGTGGTTTCCAAGATTTAGCTATCATGAATTAAGATGCTATAAACATGGGGGCACATATGTCTCTGTGATATGAATCTTGTAATTCTTTTGTGTATATCCCCAACAAGGGAATATCCAGGTCAAATGGAACCTCTAATCTTAGTTTTTTGAGGAATCTCTACACTAATCTCCATAATGGTTGCATCAGTCTACATTCCCATCAACAGTGGAGAAGGTACCTTTTTCTCCACAAACTCGCCACCATTAGTTGCTGGCTAATTTTGAGATAGCAGTCATTCTTTGTGGAGTGAGATGATAGCTCAGTGTTGTCTACATCTGCATCTCTTGAACGACCAGTGACATTGAGCATTGCTTTTATATCTTCCTCTGGAGTTGTTCATTTCAGCAGCCCATTTTTGAATTGGGTCTTTAAATTTGGGGGGGGGGGCTGATTTTTTAAAGCTCTTTATATATTTAGATAGTAGCTCTTTGTCTGGGAAACAACTGTTAAAGTTTTTATCCCACATCGTTAGTTGCCTTATTTGCTCCGCTCATGTTTTTTTTCTTCCGTGTAAAAGCTTTTTAATAAAATGAGATCCCATTTGTTGATTTCTTCTGCTAGTTCTTGTGCTATAGAGGTTTTGTTCATAAAGTTTTTCCCTAACCTAATGTCTCCAAGAGTTTTACCTAACCTATTTTGCAGCAGGTTTAGAGTTTCTGTTTTAATATTTAGGTCTCTCATCCACTTTGATTTTAGTTTAGTACATGGTGAAATAAGTGGATCTAGCTTCAGTTTTGGCAGGTTGAAACCCAGTTTTTCCAGCACCATTTGTTAAAGAGGCTATCCTTCCCCTATTGAGGATGTTTGGCTCCTTTGTCAAAGATGAGGTGGCTTAGTGTATCGAGTTGTTTCTGGATCTTCTAATCTATTCCACTTATCCGCAGGTCTGTTTCTTTGCCAGAATCATGCAGTTTTTTTTTTTTTTTTATCACAGTGGCTTTGTAGTAAAGTTTCAAGTTGGGTATAGTGATACCCTCTGCTATGTCTTTGTTTCCTAGTATTGCTTTTGCTATTCTAGGTTTCTTGTGGTTCCAGAAGAATTTTTGGATTATTTTCTCTACATTTGTGAAATATGCTGTTGGGATTTCAATCAGGGTAGCATTGAATCTATATAGTAGTTGTGGAAATATAGCCATTTTGACAATATTGGTTCTTCCTACCCAGAAACAAGGGAGTCCTTCCATTTTCTGATATCCTCTTCAATCTCCCTTTTCAGAGTGTTGTAGTTTTCAGAGTAGAATTCCTTTACCTCCTTTGCTAGATTGACTCCTAGATATTTTATTTTTCTGGGTGCTACTGTGAAAGGAACTGACTCCCCAATTTCTTTCTCAATCAATTTATTTATGTGTAAACATGGATTGATTTTTTTGAGCATTGACCTTGTATCCAGCTACACCACAAAATTTAGTGATTAAGTTTATAGTTGTTTGGTGGATTTTTTACAATCTTCTAGATAGAGTATCACGTCATTAGCAAATAATGACAGTTTAAATTCTTCTTTTCCTAACTTTATTCCTTTTATTTCTTTCTGTTGTCTAATTGCTATGGTTAATGTTTCTAGCATTATATTGAACAGGAGCAGTGACAGTGGACATTCTTGTCTTGTTCCTGATCTTAGTGTGAAAGGTTTCAGTTTTTTTTTTCTTTTTGAGACAGGGTCTCGCTTTGTAGTTTAGGCTGGCCCTGAGCTCACTGTGGTGCCCAGGCAAGTCGCCGCGAACTCCGCAATCCTCCTGTCTCTGCCTCCCGAGTGCTGGGATGACAGGCGTGAGCCACCACGTCCGGCATTGTGGTATGTGGTGTTGATTGTTGGTGGGCGTGAGTCTCCACACCCAGCATTATATGTGGTTACCGGGGATTGAACTCAGGACCTTGCGCTTGCGAGGCAGGCGCCAGAACCACTGAGCTAACCCTCCAGCCCAAGGTTTCAGTTTTTGACCATTTAGTATGATGCTGGCTGTTGGTTTCTCACAAATAGCTTTTATTAGGTTGACATACAGGCCATTTATTCTGAGTTTCTGTAGGGTTTTGAATGGGTGTTGGATTTCGTCAAATGCTTTTTCTGCATCTATTGAGATGACTGTATCGTTTTTGCCTTGAGTCTGTTGATATAATAAAATATATTTATTGATTTACATATGTTGAACCATTCTTGTATCCCTGGGATGAATCCAACTTGGTCAGGATGTATGATCTTCTTGACAATTCTCTGTATTCTGTTTTCCAATACCTTGTTGAGGATTTTTGCATCAATGTTTATTAAGGAGATTGGCTTGTAGTTTTCTTTTTGTTGGGTCTTTTTCTCCTTTGGGAATCAAGGTAATTATTGCTTCAAGGAATGAATTTAGGAATACCACTTCCCTTTCAATTTCATTAAAGAGTTTGAGAAATAATGGCATTAACTCTTATTTCAAAGTTTTGTAGAATTCAGTGGTAAAGCCATCAGAACCAGGGATTTCTTTATTAGTAGATTTTTATTATGTATTCAATTTCACAGATTGGTATTGGGTTGCTAAACATTCTTATATCCTCTTCAATTAGTTTTGGAAGTTCATATGTATCTAGGAATGTGTCCATTTCTTCTATGTTTTCCATCTTATTGGAATACAATTTTTTCAATGTACATGTTTATTATCCTCTGGACTTCCATTGGATCCATGGTGATTTCCCCATTTTCATTCCTAACAGCATGGATTTGAGCATTTTCCCTCTTTTGTTTGATAAGGTTGGCTAGGGGTCTGTCAATTTTATTATTTCAAATTTTACATTCGTTGATTTTTTGGTGTCATTCTCTTAGTCTCCATTGAATTAATTTCTGCCCTGGTCATTATAATTTCCTCCCTTGCTCCTTTTGGGTTTGCCTTGCTCCTTTTTCTCTAATAGCTTGAGGTTCAGCATTAGGTCATTTATTTGAGCTTGCTTTATTTTCCTGGTGTAGACATTTACTGCTATGAATTTCCCTCATAGAACTGCTTTCATTGTATCCTACAGATTCCTGTACATTGTACTGGGATTATCATTTAATGGTAAACTGTTTAATTTCTACCTTAATTTCTTCTGTGACCCATTGGTTGGTCAGCAGAGTATTATTCAATTTCCATGTGTTTGTGAGGGAGCATCTTGGAATTTCAATTGCTATTCAGCTCCAATTTCAAGGCATTATGGTCTGACAGTATACAAGGGATAACTTAAACATGTTCTTTGAATTAGTATATGGTCTATTTTGGAGAATGACCCATGGGCAGCTAAGAAGAATGTATAATCTGATTTTGTTGGGTGAAATACTCTGTAGGCATCTATTAAGTCCATTTGTTTGAAGGTTTGGTTCAGTTCAAGAATTTTATTATTGATTTTTTTGGTCCAGTTAATCTGTCTAGTTGTGACAGCAGGGTATTGAAGTACCCTACTACTACTGAACTAGTGTTTATCAGGGTTTTCATATCCATTAGTGGTTGTTTTCTATAGTTGGGTCCATTGGAATTTGGTGCATAAATATTTATGAATGTCATCTATTTCTCTTGGACTGTTCCTTATACAAGTGTATAGTATCCTTCTTTGTCTCTCTTAAGCAGTTTTGGTTTGAAATCTATTTTGTCTGCAAGTAGGATAGCCACTTGTGCTTTTTTGCAGTTTCCTGTTGCATGGAGAATTGTACTTCATCCCCTTACTTTAGTCTGTGACTTTCTTTCTGAATTAGGTTGTGTTTTGTATGCAGAATATTGTAGAATCTTATTTTTTAATCCATTCTGCCAGTCTGTCTTTTAATTTCCTTTTTGAGACCATTGACATTAATGGTAATGACTTGATATGGCCTGATTTATAACTGTCATGTATTTTCCTGTTCTTGGATCTTTTATCCTTTGCTTTTCCTCTTTCCACTCAATTTCTTGTCTTGTTCGGTGAATTCACTCTGCTAGGTCTCATGAGTTTTTGATCTTCATCATTTTTTCCCAAGATATTCTTTAGAATGTTTTGGAGTGCAGGTTTTGTAATTGAGAAGTTCTTCAGGTGTTCTTTGTCATGGAACTATCTTAGTTCTCCATCAATTTTGAAAGATTGTTTTGCAGGATACATCAATCTAGATTGGAGGTCGTTTCCTGCAATGCTTGAAATACTTCACTCCACGTTCTCCTTGCATTTAGCATTTGCACTGAAAACTCTGCTCTGATCCTGTTAAATTTCCCTTTGTATGTGATTTTTTTCTTTTCTCTAACTGCTTTCAGTAGTTCATTCTTTTTTTGGATATCGGGAACCTTTATAATTATATGCCTGGTCATAGATTTTATTTTTAATATCAAGGACTTTGGTGTTCTAAATGCCTCATTTATCTGTATGTTCAATTCTTTTCTTTTTCCTGTATAGTTTTATTATATCTGTGAATAGTTTTTTTTAATGTCTTTTGCACTGTCTCCTATTTCTTCATTGACTCTGATCAGCCTTATGTTACTCTTCTTTGAGTTATCTAGGAGCTTTTGGATTGATTTCTCATGGTCCCTTGCCATTTTCCATGTTATTCCTTTCCTGTTCATTGGCTGTGAGCCTGTCTTCTAGGCCTGAAGTTTAGTCTTCAGCTTCATTCATCTACTTCACTAACTTCCATTCTCATTTTTGATCACCTGGAACTCTGTTTGAAGCTATTTAAAATGTTCCATTGCTTTTGTTATCTGAGCTTCTATGATGTTTCTGATCTTTTCTTTAATGAAGTCTTTCATTGTGGACAGCATCTCTGTCTTCATCTCAGAGATCAGTTCTGATTTCCATTTTAGTAGATCTTCTTTTGTTATCATCTCAGAGTGTCCTGGAGATTAGCTTCATTTTGCTCCATTTCCATTTTCCCTGAATTCCCCTGCGGTGATGATCTTTGTGTCTGGGTTCTTGATTTTTTTCTCATTCCTATTGTGTTGGTGAGCACTGTAAATCACTGCACAACCTAAGTGGTGCTTATCCAGACTCATGCAAACAGGAATGGAGCTCCCATGATGCTTCTGGCTTGGGTCTGATGGCAGGTAGGCTGCTAGTTAGTAGAAATCACTGTGCAATCTCCATAGCACTTAAACAGGCTCTCACCAGCAGGGGAAAGGTTCCCCGGGCTTCTGGTCTGGATGAGATGACTGAAGGTTGCTAGCCTGTGGTAAAAGTAACTGCATGACCTCCACAGTGCTTACCCAGAGTCACCCAGGGGGAACGGTGCTCCTATGGTGAATCTTGCCTGGGTCCATTGGCAGGCAGGCTGCTTGCAGGTGGCAGAAGTCATTGTGCGGCCTCCGTAGCACTTACCCAGTCTCACCCAAGGAGAGTGGAGCTTCCACAAAGCATCTTGTCTGGTTCCAGCGGTGGACAGGCTGCTATCAGGCAGTGGAAGTCACTGCACAGTCTCTACTGTACTTAGACTCACCCATGGGCAGTGGAGATCCCAGTGTGCATCTGGCCTGGGTCCGGTAGTGGGCAGGCTGCTTGCAGGTGATGGAAGTCACTTTACAGCCTCCATGACACTTGCCCTGACTCACCCAGGGGAGATGGAGGGCCCATGGAGTGTCTGGCCTGAGTCAGTGGTGGGCAGGCTGCTAGCAGGTGGCAGAGGTCACTGTCCAGACTTGTCTGAGGAGAATGAAGTTCCCATGGGGCATCTGGCCTGGATTCAGTGGTGGGCAGGCTATTTGCCAGGGGCAGAAGTCACTGCATGGCCTCCACAGTGCTTACCTAGACTTGCCTGAGGAGAATGGAGGTCCCATGGGCAGCTGGCCTGGGCTGGATTCACAAATGTTTCTTCTATAATATTGTGAACTAATTCCTCTAGGTTTACCTTTCATAATTTCACAAATAAAAGCTTAAGATTAAGATCTTTGACCTACTTTCATATGATAATTTTACAGGGTGAGAAATCATCTTTCAATATTGTCCATATGTGTGTGTGTGTGTATCCAATTTTAAAGCATAATTTGTTGAAGAATCTATCCTTTCTGCAACAAATTTTCAATGTTTTTGTTAAGGATTATTTGGTTGTAGAAGATTGGTTTCACTGCTGACATGTCAATTCAATTGTATTGATCCCTGTACTAGCTACTTTCCTTGTTGCTGAGACAAAATATTTAACACCCACAAGTTGAAGGAGTAGGGGTTTATTGTACCTCACAATTTGTAGAGATTTCAGTTCATAATTGGCTGTTTCCAAGGCAGACATACAAGTACCACGTTTGCCTTAATTTTTTGAGACTAAAACAAGTCAGTTTGAACATGGGATAGTGATGACTAGTGGAGGTGAATGGTAAGGAAACAAGTGGCATAGCAGGTACTAAGTTCTGGTAGCTCTAACACTGCGAGAGGAGTACAAGTACCAGTAATTTATATATTTGAATAGACCTAGAAGAGAAGAAGTCAAAGGATCTAAGAATAAAGAAGTGATAAGAGAAAAATGCTGATTACCCTGATAAGACTGGTAAACAATTTGTGCATGTGGTGCAGAAATGTCTCAATTCACCTGCTTGGTACATGCCCACCAGAAAAGAATTTTAACACATCCTAACAGTAAAGCATATAAGCTTGTTGATGTTGAAAGTTCCCATTTAGAAATCTTTTTTTGGTCATCATTTGTTATCTTGTAATAGAATAAAATATGTTTGAAACAAAAGAAAAATAAAATTGACAAAGGAGCCAAACATCCCCAATGGAAGAAAGATAGCCTCTTTAACAAATGTTGCTGGAAAAACTGGGCTTTAGCCTGCCAAAAGCTAAAGCTAGACCTATCTCTTTCACCATGCACAAAACTAAACTCACAGTGGATATGAGACTTAAACACTAAAACAGAAACAATCAGCCTGCTGGTAAACAGGCTTGGTAAAACTCTTGGAGACATTGGCTTAGGCAGAGACTTTATGAATAAAACCTCCCTAGCACAAGAACTAGCAGAAAGAATCAGCAAATGGGATCTCATTCTACTGAAAAGCTTCTGCAAAGCCAAAGAAGTCGCTGGCAC
>PVIC010049387.1:0-13175 GCA_004025085.1 Thryonomys swinderianus | reverse complement strand
AAAAAAAAAAAAAAAAAAAAAAAAAAAAAAAAGGTATTATGTATACCTAAAATGTACCAAAAAGTGTACTAATAAAACTAATTTTTAGGGTCGGAGATTTAGCTCAGTGGTTCTGATGCCTGCTTAGCAAGCACAAGGTCCCAGTAACCACATACAATAATACCAGTGTGGTGACTCACCCACCAGCAGTCAGTACCACATGACACAGTGCTGGGCGTGGTGGCTCACGCCTATAATCCCAGCACTCAGGAGGCAGAGGCAGGAGGACTGCTGTGAGTTCGAGGCTTGCCTGGGCTACATAGTGAGCTCAGGGCCAACCTGAACTACAAAGTGAGACCCTGTCTCAAAAAAAACCCAAAAAACTAATTTTAAATAATTGTAATTTTAAAAAAAAGCCAGGTGAAGCAAGACATATCCATTAACCTAGCTAATCTAGGAGCTGAGGCAAGAAGAATGCGAATTTGAGGCCAAAACCAAAAGGGCTGAATCTCAGTTGTGTGGTGTCCCTATGTTGAACCTCAGTACCTAAAAAAAGGACAGAGTAGAAAGAATGTTCCAAAACATGAGAATTTAGGTCCTTAGAGAACTTTTAGAAGTTGGCAGTTAAGAAATTCCTAGGGCCAGGGATTTAGCTCAAGTGGTGCTGCTCCTACCTTGGAAACAAGGTCCTGAGTTCAATCCCTGGTATGGAAAAAAAAAAAAGCCTGACCTGGCCTGGGGCATAGCTCAGAGGTCCAGTTCTTGTCCAGCATGCTTGAAACCCAGAGAAAGGTTATAACTTCCTCCAGGGAAATGAAAAAATGAGACCCAAGCATGGTGTGCACATTTGTAATCTCAGCACTCGAGGCTGGAGCAGGAAAATTGCCAAAAGTATGAGGCCAGCCTGAACTACAAACCGAAACTTTTTTTTTTTCCTTTTTTTTTGAGACAGGGTCTCGCTCTGTAGTTCAGGCTGGCCCTGAGCTCACTATGTTGCCCAGGCAAGCCGCCGTGAACTCAGCAATCCTCCTGTCTCTGCCTCCCGAGTGCTGGGATTACAGGCGTGAGCCACCACGCCCGGCATTGTGCTATGTGGTGTTGATTGGTGTTGATTGCTGGTGGGCGTGAATCTCCATGCCCAGCATTATATGTGGTTACCGGGGATCAAACCCAGGACCTTGCACTTGCAAGGCAGGTGCCAGAACCACTGAGCTAACCCTCCGGCCCCAAACTGAAACTCTTATCTCAAACTGCAGACACCTCTGAAGTTATTCAAAGAAAGAGAAACCTACTGTGGTAAACTTTGCAAAGGGCCCTCAAACATGGTGTGAACATGGTTTGTTAAGCTTCATGGAAAGGTCTCTGACCCAACTGTGATACTCTCGGGTTCACCCTCCATAACTCGCTACCTGAAATACATGCATGCATGGGCATTCCCTTTGTGAAACTGGACAGTATCTGCAATTCTCTGGTTAAACATATCCAGGGGTCATAACTGAGAAGACAGAGCCAGGTCCAGGAGTGAATACAGGACAGTTCTCAAGTGGAAAAGCCAGTCAGAGAACAGTGGATGCCATTCTCGTAGATCCTTGAGTACTTTCAGTAGTAGAATATCTTCAGGAGAAACATAATCCAGCCATGGGACATTCCTGTAATCCCAGCCATTGGAGGCTGAGGCAGGAGGATCACTTGGACTACATAGCAAGATCTTGTCTTCAAAAAAAATTCCATAAGAAATTGCTGTGATGGTTGTCTGGTTGGGAACTGGGCAAGGGATTTAGCTTAAGCGGTACCACGCCACCTAGGAATCAGTCTATTAGGAAATACAATACCTTTCAAATTTTATACCTTGTGCATTTATTAGTCATAATTTCAGCAAAAGCAAAAGTGTACATTCAGCTCTGTGTGGTGGTACACGCCTATAATCCTAACACTGGAAGACTGACAGAATTGCAGGGCGCCAAGTTTGAGCCCATTCTGGGCAACTTAATAACAGCAAGAATAGCAAGAGTGGGGATTTAGCTCAGCTGTTCCAGCGTCTACCAGGTGCAAGGTTCTGAGTTCGATCCCTGGTACCACATACCAATGCCGAACGTGGGGCCTCACTCCTGTAATCCCAGTGCTTGGGAGGCAGAGGCAGGAAGATCGCTATGAGTTCCAGGCTTGCCCGGGCTACATAGTGAGTTCAGGCCAACCTGAACTGCAAAGCAAGACCCTGTCTCAAAACAAAAAAAACAAGACCCTGTCCCACAAAATACAAATGATGGGCTGACAGAAAGAACCCTCTGCACCATTCCACAGAATTCTTCCACGTCTTCCCTGGACCTTCCCACCGGAAGGTACTCGAGTCCTACTTGAGTCTTCAACCCTGACACGGGGCTGAGTAGCGGTGCCCTCCCGGGAGGGCATCTACATATCTGACCCGGGAAACCTCGCTCGCCACCCTTGCGGGGAGGGACACGTCCAGCCTCTCGGTTCTGTCCCCGCTCACGCAGACAGCGAGCAGCCTCTTTAAGAGCCGGTGGGCGCCGCCCTCCGCGGGGATCGGCTGAGGCCCGGTCACGTGACCCGCGGCTTCCACCGCTGAAGGCGCTGCCGCATGTGCAGCCGTGGGGAGCCCCGCCGGGGTGGGGGGCGCCGTGCCCTCAGCCCAGTGCTCCTCGTGGGTCTGCTTCTGTCTACGGCCCCGTCTGAGCTGTTAGGGGAGGAGAGCCGCCAGGTGAGGGTCCTGACCACAGCGACAGGTTTCCGGAAAAACTAAAATCTGGGGCCACCACGGGGTCGAGGGAGGCTGCCGGGGAAGCCGGTGCGGCTGCAGGCCCTGGCGGAGGACCGGCCCGGCCTCCTGCCTTCCCCCCGGTCTGGACCGGCCCAGCCCTGCGCCTGGCCTCCTTCCCGCCGTGCTGGCCTAGCCCCGACCCTCGCCTCCAACCCCGCTGCCTTCCTTCCGGGCGCCCTAGCTCCTGCGGGTCCAGGGCGCCTCACGCCCACCCGTGCTGTCCCCTCCGCCGCTCCCTGCTCCAGGTGTCCCTGCAGGTGCCGGCCTGTCCGGGCTGCCCCCAGAACCTGCTTCATGTCCGGGCGGTGGGCACCAACTCCACCCTGCACTACGTGTGGAGCAGCCTGGGACCCCCAGCAGTGGTGCTGGTGGCCACCAACACCCCCTACAGCGTCCTGAGCATCAACTGGACTCGCCTGCTCTCCCCCGAGCCCGGCGGGGGCCTGACGGTGCTCCCCAAGGACAGCATCCGGTTTTCTTCTGCTCTCGTCTTCACCAGGGTGAGCAGGCTGGGGAGACGGGGAGGGACGGCAGCCGCGGAGCCGAGCTGACCCCCTGCGGGCACGGACTAAGGGTAGAGTGGCAGAGGGCCGGGCGAAGCAGAGGAAATGGGGGGGCCCTGGCGAGGGACTGAGTGACCCCGGGGAAACCGGGCCCGGCCGGGCTGGCGGCGCCAAGCCAAGGTCCGCCCACCACCCTCAGCTGCTGGAGTTCGACAGCGACAGCACACCAGACAACGCGACCGCGGCCCCGGGGAAACCGTACCCCCCTTACTCCTTGGCCGAGTTCTCCTGGGACAACGTCACCCACTCTCTGAATCCTGCCACCCTGAGTGCCACTTTTCGGGGCCGCCCTAAACGTGACCCGGCTGGGGCTTTTGCCAATGGCAGCCTGGCCTTCAGGGTGAGTGTGGGAAAAGAGGGTCAACGCTGGTTTCCCACCGTGGGAGCCGTGCGGGGAGCAGCCCCCCAGCCCAGGCCTTGGGTCTACCACACCTCCCGTGTCCTCCTTGCTAGGTCCAGGCCTTTGACATAGCTGGGCGACCTGCTCAGCCCCCGCGCCTCCTGCACACGGCAGACACCTGCCAGCTAGAAGTGACCCTGGCCGGGGCCTCTCCCCGAGGCAACCACTCCCTGTTTGGGATCGAGGTGGCCACCTTGGGGCAGGGCCCCAACTGCCCCGTGCTTCAGGAGCGGCAGTCCATCGATGATGAGTACACACCTGCTGTCTTCCAGGTCAGGCCTGGGGACGGGGCCAGGAGAGAGCAGCATGTGGGTGGGCCCCGTGAGGACCTCAGAATGGTCCGAGCGCCTCGCATTTCACAGCACTGTCTCCCTGGCCTCCTAAAGCCTGGGTAGCCGCTGATGAACCCCACCTTTGGCCTCAAGGGAGACAGACAGAAGGCAGATGCCCAGCTGAATAACTCTGGTCTGCAGATCGGGAACTCTGCTTGGGTCTAAGGCCCAGGGTGGAGCGGAGTGCCCCAGAATCCTGCCACCCCCTTGAGGACGGTGGCCTGGGGTGCGGGGTGCAGCCCGGCGTTCCAGCTCAGCCTTCGGGACTCTTGCTGTCCCTTGAAAACTGAAGTGGAGGCCCCGATGGGCAGAGAAGGGCCAGGGGACCCCCGCCCTGCCTATCGCGGTCAGCTCACCCTGCCCCCCCCCTTTCTCTGCAGCTGAATCAGCTGCTGTGGGGCCCCCTCCCGTCCGGCTTCATGCAGTGGCGCCCCGTGGCATTTTCCCAGGAGCGGGCAGGCCGCGGATCAGCTCTGCGCTGCCAGGCTTCCCCTCTTCACTCCACCTGGGCACACGCTCTTCCGCAGTCTCCTGTTGTCCAAGCCTTCTTTGGGCCCCAGCAAAACTACTGTACCTTCAGCCTGACGTTCGGGGCTTCCACCGGCCCTGGCTACTGGGACCACCACTACCTCAGCTGGTGAGAGCCAGGCGGGGCCGCAGGTGTGGGGCTGAGCCGGCACCTGCTTCCTCGGCCTCTGACCTCTCTCTCCTCTGCTGTGTAGGTCAATGCTGCTGGGCATGGGCCTCCCGCCGCTGGACGCCTTGTCCCCACTCATCGTGGGAATCATGGCGGTAGCCCTGGGCGCTCCAGGGCTCCTGTTGCTGGGGGGAGGCCTGGCCCTGCTCCTGCATCGCAAGCGCCCCTCGGGCTACCAGTCCATAAACTGAGGTCCGCTCTCAAGGGTAGGGCATGACTGGACCTGCCCTGCTGTGCCTTGAAACTGCCGGACCTTGAAAGGCCCACGCTCTGGCTGGCTGCCCAGCCTCCCTCGGGCTCCTTTCCCTACCCATCTCGCTTTTCAGCAGAACTTCAGGGACCAGCTCAATTACTGAGGATTCCCCCGTGGAGGGGGCTTCTTGCACACATTGAAGAGGGCCCAGCGTTGCTGCAGAAAGAACGGCCCCTTTGTGTTTGCTGCTGCGTGATCCTCCCTCCGTACCCTTTTCCAACCTGGGCCTAGTGGCACATGTCTGTAACCCTCACACTTAGAGGCTGAGACAGGAGGATCACCAGGATGATTTCAAGGCCAGCCTGAACTACATAGTAAAACCCTGTCTCAAAAAACGCCAACATTCAGAGACCTGAAAGAGCGTTCAGCTGGCTGCCTTTGCTGGCGTGAAATAGAATTATGTTTTTCTCAAGGTTCCATCTCAGCGTGTGAGTGGTGTCCGGTGGTGTGAGGCTGGCTCCAGGGAATGGGAAGGTGCGGGGTGGACGAGGAGGCAGGCGCCCGTGGGGAGGCCCCGTTTCTCCAGGCTTCGTTCTGTCCCTCTGCTGGAGCCAAGGCTCCTCCTGGCAGCCTCCCTCCAGCCCGTGCAGACTGAATCTGACAAGGAGGGACACTGGAGGCCAGGGGCACAGAGGGGAGACGGAGCCAGTGCAGACCGCGGTGGAGATTTATTGCTACACACCTGCTCACAACAGATTAACCTGGACCACAGTATTTCAACCTCCGAGGCGCCGTGCGGATGCATGCTGCTCTGTGGAGCCAGGGCTCCCCGTCCACTCTTCTCTCCGGTGGAAGGTGTGACTGCCAGGAAGTCCCGGGCGCTTCCACAGATCCGATGAAACGAGGTGGGGTCTGTGGGGAGGTGACTGATGCTGAAGGGTCCTTAAGGCTAATTGTCCTGAACCGAGGCCCCTGGAAGGTCCTCACTGAACATAAGCAGTGTTTCCTGCAGCCTTGAGTTCCCCCTGCTGCACTACTGGCATAGAAGTGGGCAGAGTCGGGCCTCAGGAAGCCAGGGAGGAGTCAAAGTCCAGCACTGCGGCCCTCCTGTCAGTGGGAGGCGGCTCAGGGAGGAGCCATGATTGTCCCCCTGGTCTTGGCGCCTTATCCTCAGTATCCTTAAGGGCCATGGCCATCCACAGCTTTCCCTGCGAGAAAAGTCCCTCACCAGGCTTGGTAGCATACAGCTGTCATCCCAGGACTCCAGAGGCTGAGGCGGAGAATCGCCTGGAGTTCAAGGCCAGTTTGGAATACTTAGTGAGAACCTGTCTTCGGGAAGAAAAAAAAAAAAAAAAACCCACCCTCCCTTACACATGTCCCAAACACCCAAAGCAAAGGGCAGTGGTGACTCAGAAGAGCCAGCGTGGGCCCAGTCTTGGATTGCACAGGACTCTATGAGGCAGCAAGTTTCCTCTCTCTGGCTGGGGCCACCCAGGCCCGCAGCGCGGCCAGTCTGGCGGGTGCCTGAGTCAGAGCCGCTCAGCCCCAGGGGCGTGGCCAGTAGTCAGAAGCGGAGCGGGCATGGTCCGGGTAGTCCAGGCGGCTCTCGGAGGCCGTGAGCATGCGCTCAGGCTCCACCACGAACATGTAGTAGAGGTTCCACACCAGCATGGCCAGCAGCGGCAGGAACGTCAGACCGAAGCCGAAGCCTCGGAAGGAGCGGCCCACGGCGAAGGACAGCCAGTATATCAGCCTGTGGGCAGGATAAGCGTTGGGCTACACGGGGGAGCCAGGTCCACCCATGGGCAATAGGTTGATGGCAGAGAGCAGAGCTCTGGTGTCTATGCCTGCTGCTCTACTTCTAAAAACAGCCTGTGATCGGGCTGGAGATTTAGCTCAGTGGTTCCAGTGCCTGCCTCCCAAGTCCCCTGAGTCTAATCCCGGTAACCACATACAATGCTAGGCGTGGTGACTCACACCCACCAGCAATCAATACCACATAGCACAGGGCCGGGCGAGGTGGCTCACGCCTGTCATCCCAGCACTCGGGAGGCAGAGGCAGGAGGATTGCTGAGTTCCAGGCTTGTCTGGGCTACACAGTGAGCTCAGGGCCAGCCTGAACTACAAAGCAAGACCCTGTCTCAAAAAAAAACAGTCTGTGATCCCAGCACTGAGGAGGCTAAGACAGGAGGATAGCAAATTTTGAGCCTAGCTTGGGTAATTTTAGGGACTTGGTGAGATACTGTTTCAAATTTTTTAAAGAAAAGGATTGGGCTTGTAGTTCAGTCAAAGGCCTTGGATTCAATCCCCACTGAGCAGCAGTATTTATCCACATGGTTCTAGGTCCAGTGAATACTGTGAGACATCTTACTTCCTTTACTGATTCCTACCTGTTCTCCACTAATCACACCAAGTATCCAGTATTATGGTTTCTTTCGTAGTTCAGGCTGGCCCTGAGCTCACTCTGTATGTAGCCAAGGCAAGCCTTGAATTCAGCAATTCTCCTGCCTCTGCCTCCTGAGTGCTGGGATTATAGGTGTGAGCCACCACACCTGCCATTTATTAGGGTTTCTTGAGCATATTATTTTTCTTTTGAGACAGGATCTTGCCATGTAATCCAGGTTGGCCTTGAAGTCAGTATGTAGCACAGGCTGACAAACTTGAGGTGATCCTCCTGCCTCAGCTTCCTTCAGAGTTGGAGTTACAGGCATGCTCCACCACAATAATTCATCTTGTGCATTGACTGTTTTTTATTTTGTATGTTTGTTTTTGAGACAGGGTCTCGCTTTGTAGTTCAGGCTGGTCCTGAGCTCACTATGTAGCCCAGGCAAGCCTGGAACTCAGCAATCCTCCTGCCTCTGCCTCCCGAGTACTGGGATTATAGGCATGAGCCACCATGCCCCGCCCTGTGCTATGCGGTATTGATTGCTGGTGGGTGTGAGTCACCAAGCCCAGCATTGTATGTGGTTACCAGGATCAAACTCAGGACCTTGCGCTTGCAAGGCAGGCACCAGAACCACTGAGCTAAATCTCCAGACCCTGCATTGACTTTTATGTATGCATCAATAAAATGTTTGTACACCTGGGGATACATTCCGAGGCTTCACTTGTGCTGATGAGTACTCTGTCACACTAAGCTAACCTGCAGCCTGAATGGAAAGTTGTGATGTTTTGCCCTTTCTGAAGCATGGCAGTACACTCTACAGTCCTATGTATCTCACTTTCCAGCCAGCTGTTTATCCTGGAGGTCACTTTAAATGTAGGGAGTTTCCTCATTCTTTTACAACTAGGCTGTGGCCCATTGTATATCTGCCCATTTGCAGATTAAAAAACTAAAATTTCAAAGGGGTCTAGGGTCACATCTTGGAACTAGCAAAGCCATGATTTGCACCCAAACCTGGTCGTTACCCTCTCTTAGCAGATGTTAGGGGAACAGAAGGAAAAGTGAGTCAGGAAGCCAGTTTATGCAGGTTTGAGGCCTTGGAGACCAGAGAGCTGGATAAAGTCTTTCGAAGCCCTTGCTGGAGAATCCACTGCAGAAGGCAGAGCAGGGTGTGGACAGAACTGAGATGTTATGTATGTTACTGAGTCCCTGCCAGGAGTACAACCTCTATGTGCTGCAAGGCTGACTAATACAAACAGAAAAAAGGACTGTTTAAAGGGAAAAAAAAAATACTGCAAACGAACAGCCCTCAGTGTAGGGGGTGCGGAAGCCACTTCCTTCTGATGCGAAGGCGACATGCTACAAAATTGACCAGCTTCTGGCTTCCGGAGCAGAAGCGGGTCAATTTTGTATCATGTGAAGCTGAGCTGCCAGGGAGGCTGCAGCACCTCAGGGTTCACGTCGCACGGCCTTATCTGGTGCCAGTGTTTTCGGGGCTCTACTTGAATTAACTCACGTACTCCACACAGCGCTGCCTTCTAGATAATGCATGAGAGCAGACCCTGCCCCGGATTCTAGTCCTCCCCCTGTCACTGACCAACCTGAGGGGCTCTTCTCCCCAGTCTGCTGTGACTTCCTTCCTGTGACACGGGAACCCTGGACCCGACCATTTCCAAGTCTCCAGTAGTTCCCAAGAATCAGAGGCAAGGTTGAGTTACGAGAGCAGGAACACATTTGTCTTGGGAAAACCCATTGGGAGAAAATGCAGTGCTGTTCAGGAGGATGAGGAATAGCTAGGCTGCAGCTGAAAGTGACAAGAACACTAATCTTTCCTCAACAGGAAAGTACTTTAGCACTTAAAGTTACCAGGAATCCTGCAGTGAAAGTACAGAGGAAATGTAAGGGGGAGATAAAAACACTTCCTTTTTTTTTTGGAGACAGGGCCTCGCTTTGTAGTTCAGGCTGGCTCTGAGCTCACTATGTAGCCCAGGCAAGCCTCCAACTCAGCAATCCTCCTGTCTCTGCCTCCTGAGTGCTGGGATGACAGGCGTGAGCCACATGCCTGGCACTGTGGTATGTGGTATTGATGGCTGGTGGGCGTGAGTTACCATGCCCAATATCGTTGTAAGTGGTTACTGGGATCGAACCAGGGACCTTGTGCTTGCTAGGCAGGCAGTGGAACTACTGAGCTCAATCTCCAGCCCAACACTTCCTTTTTTTGTTTGTTTTGCTTTTTTTTTTTTTTTGAGGTTTTAGTTTGTGTGTTTGCTGCTACGTGGTTGTGTGTCCGTGCATGAGCATACATACACACACACACACACTAAATTTAGGACCTTGTGCTTGCAATACAAGTGTGGCATCACCGAGCTAAATCCCTGGCTCTTTTTTTTTTTTTTCTTTTTGAGACAGGTTCTCGGTTTGTATGTAGTTCAGGCTGGCCCTGAATTAGCAGCAATCCCCTGCCTCAGCCCCCTGAGTGCGGGGTCACAGGCATACACTACCAAACTTGGCAAAACGCCTCCGTTTGAATCCAGAAATCTAGAAGTCCCTTCTGAGCTAGATGGGGCGGTGCTCAAAGGCACCCCAGGATTCAGGGTAGACAGCAGAGAGTTCGGGGCCAGCCCGGGCTATGGGCTACGTAACAAGACAATTCTTACTCAGAAAACAAAATAAAACAAACAAAAGCCAGGCATGGGGTGCACATCTGTAATCTAGTACTCTGAGAGGCTTCAGCGGGAGTGTTATAAATTTGAGTTCTGCCTGAGGATTTAGCAGGACCCTGTCTCAAAATAAAAAATAAAAAGGCCTTGGGCTGGAGGGTTAGCTCAGTGGTTCTGGTGCCTGCCTTGCAAGTGCAAGGTTCTGAGTTCAATCCCCACTAACCACATACAATGCTGGGTGTGGAGACTCACGCCCACCAGCCATCAATACCACATACCACAGTGCCGGGTGTGGTGGCTCATGCCTGTAATCCCAGCACTCAGGAGGCAGAGGCAGGAGGATTGCTGAGTTTGAGGCTTGCCTGGGCTACATAGCGAGCTCAGAGCCAGCCTGAACCTCAAAGCGAGACTGGGTCTCATAAATAAATAAATAAATAAAAAGGCCTGGGGACACAGCTCAGTGTGAAGGCCTTGTGTTCAATCCTTAGGACCATGTACATACAGTCTCAACCCTTGGGAGGCTGAGGCAGGAAGATCATAAGAGAGGCCCAGCCTAGAGTATATTGTGAGTTTAAAGGCAGAGTGGACTATGTAGCGAGACCCTGTATAAAAATAAAAAATGAAGGGCTATGGATACGGCTTAGAGCGAAGGCCCTGGGACATAGCTGCTAGTACACCCGAGAGAGGAAGAGAGCCGAGAGCTCACCTGCCCCACTCCAGCCCCTACTCACCTGGAGATGGCGAACAGCCCCGTGAGCAGCGGGAGCAGCTTGAGGGTGTCCTGGGGCAGGTAGGTGGAAAGCACAGCCAGGTTGAAGAAGTAGAGGATGAAGAGCTGGACGGACTGAGCCACATACCGCCGGTGGATCTCCACCTCCCGCCTGGGCTCGCCAAAGGGCCGCAGGGCAGAAAAGCACAGCAGGCTCAGGCCGTACACCAGGAGTCCTGGGAGGATGAAAGACCACAGGTCAGAAGAGCCAGGAGACAGAGCTGCGACAGCAAAGCCGGTCAGGGTGCACAGCAAAGGGGATTGTGGGACATGGGTGCTACTCCACGCGTGGGCGGAGGTGGTCCTGGGAGGAGATCTGCGTACCAAGTGTCCGGTGTGGGAGGCCCTGCGGTGCAGGCTGAGCGAAGGCCAGGCGGGCCGTGCCCCTGCAAGTTCCCTTTCTTCTCCCGGGGTCTAGACTCACCCAGCACGATGGGGAGGGTAGCAAAGACCCCACAACGCAGCGTGTAGACCAGGCGGGAGCTCATGGTGGGCAGCCGTGGGGCATCGAAGGGCAGGAAGGCATAAGCCCCGTAGAGCAGGCAGGGGAAGAGGAGGAGAGCAGCTCCCACTGAGGCCACAGCTCTCAGTCCCTCTCGGCCTCCGCAGCTCCCGCAGCGCCCACTGGACCGGCCAGGGGGCCTCACCACGGCCTCAGCCCACTTGCACTCAGGGGGCTCAGGGTGGGTGGCCCGGGGGGGCATGAAGGTCCGGCGCTCGCCCTTGCCCGCCTCGAAGTGCACGACGAGTTCCTCCTGGGGCTTCCGCTCGATGCACTGCAGGTCGATGGGCACAAAGGCCCGGGCCGCCTTCTCAGGCAGCAAGTTGCTGTCATCTTCAGGTGGCTGCTCTGGTCTGTCGAGTGGCTCCGACTCAAGGGGGTCCAGTTCAATGTCCCGCCAGCCCGGGGGGTCAGGGAGCGGAGCGCTGGGCTGCGGGTCGGCCCCCCAGGGCAGTGTGGCAGCCTCACTTACTGTGCTGTCCAGCCCCACCTCGGTGCCCTCTCCAGCATCGGGAGACCCAACCGAGGATCCCACTCGGAGGGACTCAGCCCCCCCTTCTCCTTCTGGCTGCCGGCCATTGGGGACCAGGGTCTGAGGTGGGCTCTTCTCTGGGGCTTCAGGTCCCTTCACTTCCAACAAGGCCAGGGTCTCAGGTTCCGTCATCCTGGGTCTGCCACAAGCTCATGTCATCCTGGAAGGAGCAGAGGACATCTCTGTCAGCAGCCCCTGCCTTCGGCTTTCTGAACGGTTCTCCAGGAGTGAGACTCTCCAGGGCAGAGGGCCTCCTGGTTCCGGCCCTTCCGGGACCTTAGGGAGAATGTGGCGCAGAGGAGGTGTTGAAACAGGGAGGCAGGACGCAGTGAGCAGCTGCATGGAGGCACCTTTCAACATCAAATGCTGCCTAGCAGGATGGAGTGAGTCAGGGGGCACAGGCCCTGGCAGTTCTGACCTCCGTCAGCCCCACCCAAGCTTCTGCCTCTACACCAAAAAACCCTGGGGTCATGGCAGCCTAGTGTGGGAACCAGAATGGGAGGAAAAGGAGGTGTTAGAACCTGGCAAGAGCTTCTTTCCTACCGGGGGCTCTTCCTGTAGACAAAGAAGCTGCCCTTACAGTCTCCCACCTCCCATTCTCCCTGCAGACCCTGCTTAGAACTCCCCTGGCAGCTGACGCCAGCCTCTGGCTGACACGTTTGTCCTAGGGCGCTGGCAGCTACAGGACACTGTCTTTCTGCCTGCAGTCTAGGTGCTGGGTCAGGCTCTGACCACCTCATTCCACCTGTCACCTCCACAGGTTCTGGCTTGACCCGTTCTGACTTGTTGGTCTAGTCCTGGGTGTCTCTCATGCCTTCTTTCCTGTCTTTCTCCCTCCTTGCTGTCCGCCCTCTAACTCACTCTGGATGCCGCTGATTCCTCTCCTTTACCTCATCCGGGGCTCTCCCACTCTTGCCATTTGGACCCATGACCCATCTTACTTTTTGTATGGAGAGAAGTGAATGGTTCCCAGCATCCAGGAAGGAGCTGCCCAGTGCCCTGCTGGCTCTGCAAGTGTTTCTCTCAGTCTGACTCCCTTTACTTGAGTCTCTAAACCTGTCTGACCAGAGCAGGTGGGGCCCAAATTAAAGGGGCAGGTCTTGCTCTGCTGAGTTGGCCGACAGAAAAAGCAGTGAAGAATATCATCCTTTGGGAAAGGAGTGCCATTTGGGCACAGAAGAAGTCAAGTTTAGTTCTGTGCACCTGGCACGTATAAGGACTCCCGGCTCAGGAAAGTGTGTGTGTGTCGGGAGGAGTCTGTGAACCAAAGAGTAGTTGGAGTAACTGCAGGATGCCTAGAAAACCAGATGGAATGTGTACATTTATTCCTTCCATGAATGCTTATTGTCAGGTGTGGAGCGCCACCTGACAGTAAATTCCAGCACT
>PVIC010049386.1:0-13174 GCA_004025085.1 Thryonomys swinderianus | reverse complement strand
TTTTTTTTTTTTTTTTTTTCCTGAGACAGGGTCTGGCTTTGTAGTTCAGGCTGGCCCTGAGCTCACTGTGTAGCCCAGGCAAGCCTCGAACTCAGCAATCCTCCTGCCACTGCCTCCTGAGTGCTGGAATTACAGGCATGAACCACCACCACACCCAGAACTATGGTGTGGAGTACTGATTGCCGGTGGGCATGAGTCACCATGCCTGGTAATGTTGTATGTGGTTGCTGGGGATTGAACTCAGGACCTTGTGCTTGCTAGGCAGGCGCTGGAACCAACTGAGCTAAATCTCTGGGCTATTTTTAGTTTTTTTTTTTTTTTTTTTTTGTGCTTTTTGAGACAGGGTCTTGCTTTGTAGTTCAGGCTGGCCCTGAGCTCACTATGGTGCCCAGGCAAGCCGCCGCGAACTCAGCAATCCTCCTGTCTCTGCCTCCCGAGTGCTGGGATTACAGGCATGAGCCACCACGTCCGGCATTGTGGTATGCGGTGTTGATCATTGGTGGGCGTGTCTCCACGCCCAGCATTATATGTGGTAACCGGGGATCGAACTCAGGACCTTGCACTTGCGAGGCAGGCGCCGGAACCACTGAGCTAACCCTCCGGCCCTATTTTTAGTTTTTGAGATAGGGTCTCTCTATGTTGATCAGGTTGGCCTTGAATTTGTTACATAGCAGGCAGGCCTCAAACTCAGAGATCCTCCTGCCTCAGCTACTATAATGCTGGGTTGCAGGTGTTTGGTCACCACATTGGCAGATTACTTATTTTAGACCCATCATCTCTGATACAAGCACTTTTGTTTTGCTTTTGACATTAATGTCTCACAATATACTCCAGGCTGGCTTCCAACCCTCCAGCCTCCTGCCTCAGCCTCCGGAGTGCTGAGATTAAGTCACTATCTTCAGCTTCATACAAGTATATAGGCATGAAAACTAAACAAGAGAAAAAACAAAAAGTATTGAAGGTATAAATTTTGAAGCACTGCTGTGGGGTTTGCTCTTTGACCTGGGGTTATTTTGAGGCATTTTATTTGGAAAATATTTGAAGCTTATCCTGGAGAACTCTGTTATTGATTTCTAATTAAATTCCTTTGTAGTCAGGAAACAGTCTGTGTGATTTCCAGCCATTAAACTTACTGAGCTGGGCCTGGTAGCTCATGCCTCACAGGGTGGGGGGGGGGTAGAGGCAGGAGAACTGCCATGAGTTTGAGGCTGGCCTGGGCTACACAGTGAGCTCAGGGCCAGCCTGAACTACAAAGCAAGACCCTATCTCAAAAAAAAAAAAAAAATCGATTAACTGAGCTGGGCATGGCAGTGCACGCCTGTGATCCCAGCACTTAGAGGAGGCTGACCCAGGAAGATTGCTGTGAGTTTGAGATGAGCCTGGGTCACACAGTGAGTTCAAGGCAGCCTGAATTACACAGTGAGACCCTGTCTCAAAGAAAAAAAAGAAGAAAAATAAAAAAGAGGATTGAGGGGCCAGAGGGTTAGCTCATTGGTTCCGGCGCCTGCCTCGCAAGTGCAAGGTCCTGAGTTCGATCCCTGGTTACCACATATAATGCTGGGCGTGGAGACACACCCACCAACAATCAACACCGCATACCACAATGCTGGACGTGGTGGCTCACGCCTGTAATCCCAGCACTCGGGAGGCAGAGACAGGATTGCTGAGTTCGCGGCAGCTTGCCTGGGCACCATAGTGAGCTCAGGGCCAGCCTGAACTACAAAGCGAGACCCTGTCTCAAAAAAAAAACAAACCCTCTGAGGCTGGGTGTTGCTGTGTTTGATCACTAAGCTGTCCAGTAGGTGCTGTAAGGTCAGGAGGGCTGTGACGCCTCAGGGTGAAGGTAGCCACGGGTCACATTCTATACAGAGAGGAAATTTCCTAAACATAAGGACAACATCCCTGAACCGCCATACTCGGGACTGACTGGAAGAGCAAGACTCCTGCAGCCAGCAGCACCTAAAAAGCCTGCCCTGCTCTCAGGGTTACAGGCCAGTCTCATCACCTGATCCTGGTCCTCTTTGCTCAAGCTACTTCCCATTCTCTCTTCCTTCACAGCTAAAACCTTTTTATGCTTGTTTTGAAGCAGGGTCTTACTCTGCAGTTCCATCTAGCCTCAGCCTCCTGTGTGCTGGGGTAACAGTGTACACTGTCACACCTGGCTCCAAATGAAGCTTTGCATGCTTGTATTCTGCTTCGAGGTCCCTTGGACAGCCTGGGTCACTCGGGGCTCTGGTAGCAGCGTCCATGTAGGGAAGGGGCCACAGACCTGGACAGGGCTCTGGGTCTCAGTCCTGGGGCACCTAGGCTGCCTGTCACCTGCCAGACTCTTGAGGGGTGGTAACCTCCCGCTCACCACCACTTCTGTGCCAGGAACTGCCCATGGGCCCACAGTGCTGCCAGGAGTTTAAAGCTGTCTCATGAATCCACCCAGCACCAGGCCTGGATCTTGCACACAACCTTTGCTGGCTCACACCCTGTTGATTTAATTAGCCATTGACATTTAAAAGAACACAGTTTATGCTTCTCTAGGAACAGAAAGATCTGCTTGCTCCTCCTACGTGGTTAGGGAGGAACGGACCGTGGGTGTTAAAGCCTCAGGGCCACTACAGGCCATGGTGTTCCTTGCTGCTACACGTGGCAGAGGCTGGGCTGGGAGTCAGGGCTGATTCAGACGCCTACTCCACCAAGCAGGCCATCCAATGTCCGGCCTGCACACAGGGTCAGCAGGGGCTATGGGGAGGACGCCCAGGAAGCCTGAGGTGGGGCCGTTGGCCCAGCAGGACTCTTGTCAGGAGGTGGGACAGGAGGTGGCTGCTCTCTGTGGCCCTAACCCTAGGCCATCAGATGAGAGGAGGTTGGTGTGAGTTGCTCAGGGAATCCACACAGGAAGGTTCAGATTGTGTAAGGAGGGTTTTTGCGACCTCAGATCAGCAGCACACAGACCCGTGGACACTGTTCTCCCAGGACTGGCAGTGGTGGTGGCACCTGGGCTTTTGCACTTCTGCTTTTAGCAAGCCAGCATCTTAACTCTGCACAGGGCAGGTTTGAATTTGGGATTCTCCTGCCTCTGCCTCAAGAGTGTTGGGATTATAGGCATGAGTCACCATGCCCAGTATTATTGTATGGGGATGAACCAGGGACCTTGCGCTTGCTAGCCAGGTGCAGGAACCACTGAGCTAAATCTCTGGTCCCAGAGCATTGTGATTTTACAGGTGTTTCCCCCACGCCTGGTTTTGCACAAACTTGTTAAAGCAAACATTTCATAATTTCAAGGAAAAGTTAATATAATTTTCAAAAGAACAAATTAAAAAAACAAACCAACATTCACACTGTCCTTTACCCCTTTACTTCCTAAACCAGGGCTCAGTTAGAAAGTTCTGTGGGGTGGGTGGGTAGGGAGAAGTGGGGGAGGGGTGTTGGCTGTGGGGCAGCCCCAGGGCTGTGCGCTCCTGCTGCCAGCTTCAGCTAGGAGCCACCTTCTCAGGCATTTCCGTGACCTTCTGGCTTCAGAATGACCTTCCTCCTCCTGTCCCTTGGTGGGGGGCACTCCAGGGAATGCAGCGCAGGCTGTCCCTGGATCTGGCCCTGCAACAGTTCCAATCTTGCCTTGCAGGCTTGGGGCCAAGGGGTCCAACCCTGGGCCAGCTCTGGCCAGGACCCTCCCTTCCCTTCAGGGCACAGCTTCCCACCAGTGCTGAGCTTTAGAAGCACATGGTGCCCATTTTCCTGATTGACCAGAAACAAGAAGTGGTGACACACCTGGGAGCCCACCTGCCAGTGGGAAGGCCATGCCCTGGGCTTGGAGCCAGCCGTGAGCGCCCAGCCAGTGGAAGGCAGTTTGGTAACACCTCGTAACACAGGCTACCCACACTTTGACCCAGCTATTTTCCTTGTAGATAGTTATCTGCCACAGATTCTCATGAGTGTGCTGAGGGCTGCAGGGCAGCACCTCGGCGGGTGGGTAGGTAACGTGTTACACGGTTGGTCAGGGGACCCTGAGAAGACCAGTCGCTTACGGGTCTACATGCAGATGCAGAAGATTCAAGCTGTGGGGCGGGACAGCAGCTACCAGCAGCTGAAGAGAGGGGTGCTCCCCACCTCAGGGCCGTGCACATAGGAGGTTTGGGTGTGCAGGGTGGCGTCAAGGTAGGAGGATGTCCCTGACTCCTGGCATACCTGGGCACCTGCGGTTTGTACACACAGAGGTGAGTGGTCTGCCTCGGACTGGCTCTAGAGAGTGGGCCTTTCGGGGTGATTGAGGCCTTAGCAGCACGGCGGGGTCTCAGGTGTGTGAGCAGTTCAGATGCAAGTGACCTCTGCTGACAGTCATCCTGGCACTTTCAGCTACATTTCTGGCCCTTTTAATTTGATTTTTTTTTTTTTCAGTACTGAGGTTGAACCCGAGGCTTCACATTGAACCACATTCCCAACCCTTTTAATATATTGTATTTTTACCTTGAAACAGGGTCCTGCTAAATTGCTAACTTGGCCAGTTTGGGGTCAAACTTGTAATCTTCCTGCCAGAGCCTCCAAAGTGCCGAATTATAGGTTTGCACCCCATGCTTGGCCTGGGGTTTATTTTATTGTGAGATAGAGTCTTACTGCATTGCCCACGCTGACTTTGAACTTGCAAGCCTATCTTATCCTATTAAGCAGCTGGGGTTACAGGATGTGCCACTGTCCACCTGGATTATTTTTTGAGTAAAAGTTAATTATCTTAAAAACTTGTGAGTCTGGGCCAGAGATTTAGCTCAAGTGGTACTACACCTACTTTGCAAACACAAGGACCTGAGTTCAATTCTGATACCACAAGAAAAACCAAAAAACAAACCCTTGTGATTCTTCCCTTATATCAAGGCTAACCTTCTTCCGGCCACTTGCAAATTCTCCACTCAGCTTCTGCGTATCGCCTGGATCAAACCGAACCCGAGCTGGCTCCCAGCCCACCACCTTTCTGAAACTACCTGGCGCACAGAGTCTGGGCTGTTTGGAACTGTCATGTCAGCATTGCTCTCTGGATGCTGACTCTGGACGGCTACATCCTGCCAATTGACTCTTCCCAAACGTTGTATGGCTTTAAACTTGAAGGGCCACCAAGTAGCTGCAGGTGGAGAAACCCCACTGCCCTGTGTGCCTGTTTCCATGGCCTTGCACTTTTAACAGTGCTCCTGGTGGCCTGAGGCCAGGGCCAGGAAGGGGCAAGCTGGGGAAGGGCTGCCCCTGGGTGAGGGAGGGCAGAGACAGTACGACAGGCTGGTGCTCAGAGTGGGCTGAGGGGCCTGGCTCTGTGGCATGAGGGGCGGTGAGGGCCTAGGTCTTTGTCCTCCCAGAGCAGCGGCATCTGGGTGCACAGGGCAATGCTGAGGCCCTGGACACTGAGGCCCTGGCACCGGGCCACCCTGGAGCACGCACTGCACCTGCTGGGGCAGGCACTGTGCTCTGCAGCTGTCACCAAGGTGGGCACATTACTGACATTCAGTGACTTTGAGACTCCCACTGCCACACAGAATGTACCAAGAACTTCACCCCAATGTCTAGAGGGCAGTTTGCAGGCTGACTGGGAGGCACCATGAGCTTTCCTGCATGGTACTGTGATAAGGTCACATGCCTCCTCCTGACCAGAGATTCTGTCCTCTTTGTCCCCCAGAATGTTTTTCAAGGTTTTATGGAAATATTCTTAAGAGCTAGGTATGGGTGAACAGGCCTATAATCCCAGCATTCTGGGAGGTTGAGGCTGGATTGCAAGTTGAGCCCAGCTGGGGAAACATTACTTTAGTATGCTGTCAAGAAAAAAATCTGGACGTGACTATAGTCTTAGTGCTTGGGAAGCTGAGGCAGGAGGATTTCCACAAGTTTGAGCATACCTGGACTACAATAGTGAGTTCAAGGCCAGCCTGAACTGCACAGTGAGACCCTGACTCAGAACACCAAAAAAGAGTGGAAAAGAAAATTTTAAGGGACTGGAGTGTATCTCAGTGTGAAGGCTCAGGACCAATCCCAAGTAACCACCTCTCCTGAGAAACTTAAGGGTGATTCAGACCTCTGGGCTCCTTGGCAATAGCATCTCTCACAGGGAGAAGCAAAACCTCATTGCTGATGGGCATCTTTCTGGCCTTTTTTTTTGTAGTACGGGGGACTAAACCCAGAGGCTCTGTATTGTTGGTGACACTTTTCTTGACATGGCGTCTCGGTGTGTGGCCCACCTGGCCTCTTCCTTGCTATTCCTCCTCTATCAGAGGGTCGACTCTCCTGTGTTTCAAATCCACGGGTCTCTGTGCCCCGAGTGTAGCCTGGCAGTGGCACATCCTGTGCTCAGGTCTTGGCTGTTGGGTGACTTGCGGCCCCTGCACTGCCCAGCTCTGGTGGGTTCTGCCCTGCTGCAGCCCTGGCTGCCTCTTGTGGCCCCTGTTCTCCTGAGTCCCCTTTCACACAGCCTGGGGCTTCATGTCCTCTGTAAGACAAGGCAGCAACAACCCAGAGCCAAGCCAGCCCCTTCCCCCCACCAACTGGAATTGAACCCAGGATACAGCACCTCTGCCTTTTTTTTATTTTTAGTTCTTTGAGACAGGGTCTCACTGTGTAGTTCGGGCTGACCCTGAGCTCACTGTGTAGCCCAGGCTAGTGTTGAACTCTTCACAGTCCTTTTGCCTCTGCCTCCCGAGTGCTGGGGTTACAGGCATGAGACCCATGCCTGGCTTTTGATTTTTTGAGATGGGTCTCTATATAATTTAGGCTGGCCTTGAACCCCCTCACTTTGTAGCCCAGGCTTGCTTGAGCTCACAGTGATTTTCCTGCATTAGCTTTCCTCATGCCGCGACTACAGACATGTGTCCTTACACGTGGACTTTTTACATTTCGAGACAAGATCTCATTGTTTCTGAGTTGCCCAGGCTAAGTCTGACTTAAGATTCTCCTGCCTCAGCTTCCTGGAGTACTGGAATTATAGGTATGTGACACCACAACCAGCTCTTTCCAAGGGTGTCTGTACAGGAGAGGAGGGGCTCTCCCTCAGGCCTAGGTATAGCTGTGACTGCCATGAGAGAGCCTAGGTCTCCCCCATCAGGACATAACTCTGTCTTTGACCCACGAGTCTTTGCCAGTGTGCACACGGCTGCTACAGATATGTGTGCTGTGGTAGGTGTGACAAGCTCACAGTTCCAGCCACCCTCCAGCAGCTGTGGCCCTGCTTTGCTGTAGCCCTAGCTCTCACCCCCCTCGATTGCCACTCTGGCTCTGCAGTGTCCTTGATGTTGTCTCCACTGGCAGAGGTGGTAAATAGGTCATCTGGGACACTCCCAGCTTGCCCACTCTGTCAGGAAGCTCACATGACAACTCAGCTGCTCCATGGGCACCAGTGCCTGGCACCTTGGAAAAACCAAGGCTTACTCTGGGAGGCTGAGGCAGGAGGCACCTTGAATTTGAACGCCAGCCTGAGTTACAGAGTGAGACTCTCTCCAAAAACCAAACCAAAAGAAAATGAAAAGATGCAGAACAGGTATTTGTGCCAGTGATGAGGTGACTAAGACACCTGCCTTGATTTCCCTACTGAATTCTACAGTTGAGCATGCTTTCCTCTTTGCAACTTTTATTATAAAATATACCCAAACTAAAGACATGAGCCGAGCCGCACACACAGACATTTAAAGGCCAATAAGGATAAAACAAACTCCTGTGCTCCAGCTTTGGGGGCACCTGCTGCCCTGTGCGAGGCACTCCTCATTGCTGTGGGTGCCAGGCCTTCACAGAACCTTCCAGCCTCCTTGCAAAGGTTCCCAGGTGGGACAGGGGCAGGCAGCCCGTGCTGCGGAGTTCCTGGGAATGCCTGCTCTGCCCACCCCCACTTCTCTGACAGAAACCCAACTCTGCTCTGCTCAGGACACTTCTGCACAGCCAAATCCACTGTCCTGCTGGGGTGCGTGTGCCTGGCTGGGGCCCTGCTGTTCCATCCCAGCTCCCAGAAGCTGGGGTCTGCCACCGAGCTCCCCAACCTGCTCTAAGCCAGACGTGGCCTGTGGACGGTGGTGCTGCAATGCCCACATGTGACCTTCACACCCAGGGTGCTGACAGACCTCAGGGGACTGGGACCACCCATCACACTCCCACTGTGGTGGCTCCTGGTTCTGTCAGTTGTTTTCAGGTGCTCTGAGTGTGTGACCCCAACTTCACCCAGTTTGACATAGTTAGCGGGCCTAGTGTACTGCCAGGCCCCTGCTCGCTGCCCCACAAGCACATCGGAAGCAGGTTACTCATCTTTCTGGGCTGAGGATTTAGACTGCTAATTTATCGGAAATACAATGCAAAGTATGTTTTAATGTGAGTGATTAAAGCCCTGAAGCCACTCCCCCCTCAAAAAAATCTCAGTTAAGAATCAGTTTGGGAGAAAAAAAAACTTGTCCAAGAAACTCTAGTGAAACACTTGGAAAGTGAAAAAGATAAACAAAAATAAACTTAGTGAAATTTACTTGTTTCCATACCACCAGCCCTCAAGAGGTCAAACTCCAATTGATAGCAGTGGAAAATAAAAACACAGATGCTGACATGTTTAAAAAATTAGTGGGATAAATCAGTCATGAGCAATGTACTTGTAACCTAGTACTTGGGAGATTGAGGCAGGAAGATCACTGCAAGTTAGGAGCCAGCCAGGGCTACCTCTGAGACTGTCTCAAAAGAAAAAACAAGGGGCAAAACAAGGGGCTGGAGGATTAGCTCAGTGGTTCCGGTGCCTGCCTCGCAAGCGCAAGGTCCTGAGTTCGATCCCCGGTAACCACATACTATGCTGGGTGTGGAGACTCATGCCCACCAACAATTAATACCACATACCACAGTGCCGGGTGTGGTGGCTCACGCCTGTAATCCCAGCACTCGGGAGGCAGAGACAGGAGGATTGCTGAGTTCCAGGCTTGCCTGGGCTCCATAGTGAGCTCAGGGCCAGCCTGAACTACAAAACGAGACCCTGTCTCAAAAACAAAACAAAACAAAACAAAACAAGAAACACAGATATTGTTGGGATAAACTATGTTGGATGGTACAAGCCTGAAGTGAGATACTCCTGTACTCTCACCACGTGGGAGGCTGAGGCAGGAGGATCATAAATTTGGGGCCAGCCTGGGCTACAGAGCAAGTTTAAGGCCACTCTAAACTGCAAAGCGAGAAACTTTCTCAAAAACAAAAAATTGTTGGAACAAATGAGCAGCATGGGTCTTAAAGATTTAAATACTAGGGCCAGAGATCTAGCTCAGGGGTTCTGGCGCCTGCCTAGCACATGCAAGGTCGAGTTCGATCCCCAGTAACTACATACAATGCTGGGGGTGGCGTCTCACACCCACCAGCAAGCAATACCACATACCGCAGTGCTGGGCGTGGTGGCTCATGCCTGTAATCCCAGCATTCAGGAGGCAGAGACAGGAGGATTGCTAAATTCAAGGTTTGCCTGGGCTACATAGTGAGCTCAAGGCCAGCCTGAAGTACAAAGCGAGACCCTGACTCAAAAAAAAAAAAAATTAAATACTAAACCAGGCTTAGTGGCTCATACCTGTAATCCCAGCATTCAGGAGGCAGAGGCAGGAGGACTGCTGTGAGTTCAAGGCTGGCCTGGGCTACATACTGAGTTCAGGAACAGCCTGAACTACAAAGCAAGACCTTGTCTTAAAAAAAAAAAAAGCAAATCAAAGAGTTATATGCATATATATGAAAGTATCACAATGAAATCCATTATTGCCTATCTACTAATAAATAAACTGTAAATAGTAGTCATCAGAAAAATAAAAATAAAGAATACAGCTTAAAAACAGGCCAAAGAAAATGGAAAACAAGATCTTTACAACAGAAGATAAGGCAAAATAAAAGTAAAAATGCTAAATAAAAATACAAAATGTCAGAAAAAAAGCACTAGTATAAGAGGACTGACAATAAATTGCTGTATCGAACTATCAAAGAAAAACACTTTCGCAGGGTAGATCAGCAGATGCACTATTGCATTAGATTTCTCCATTCTTCGTTTTCTTTGCCACGATCTCCTCAGCCTCCTTCCCTCTGTCCTTGGCGTCCGCACTCAGCCACGCCCCGCGCGTGTGCAGCAGAAGGGCGTGCGAGGGTGGGGCGGTGCGTGCGCAGAGGAGCAGAGACAGCGAGGCCGCGGCCAACGCGGGAGAATGCGGCGCGCGCCTCGAAGCAAGCAAGGGAATTTCGCCAGAGCAGCTCCCTCAGGGGCCCGTCCCGCCCTCGGCTCCGCCCCCCGCCCCGCCCCACCTCAAAGGAAAGCGTTTGGGTCTCCCGGTTTTTGGAGCCCTTCCGTCTGTGAGACTAACCTCGGCCCCCAGCATACCGCAATTTACTGTGCTTTACCGAGCGGTGATTCTAGGGTTGAGAGTAAAACCAATGAAGGTCTTTACATTTTTGTAATTTTGTCCAGAAGGTAAATGTAGTGGATTTTACGAAAAGTAACAATGGAGTTTTGGTGAGAAGGGATTGGGGAACCAGACAAACTGAGGCTAAAGATTATGGAAAAAATAGATTACCCCAGGAGGCTGATTTAGGAGGATCTCTCTGAGTCCCAGGGCAGCCTGGGGTGCATAGAGAGGCCCTGTCTGGAAAAACAAAAACAAAAAAAACAAAACCAAAGTAGGTAAATGACAACAACTAGGGAAATTCTTGAGGAAGAAATGTATGGAGGGAGATTCTAGATCAGCCAGTAGGAAAGAGGTCCTGAGGGATGGTAAGTCAGGCTACAGCGTTGCATGTGGATGGACAGAAAGCTGAGTGGGGCAGAATAAACATCTTACACAGCCTGGAAAGCAGCATGACCAAGACGGGCTTTCAGACCAGTGCGCTATGTGGGCTATTCAGTCAGGTGCTGGTAGTGCAGTGTGGGGAGTTACATGGGGCAGGTCCTCAAAGACCAATTTAGAAAGTAATGCTCTGCCCAGCCTGGTGGCTCAGGCCAGCATTCCCAGTACTAGGGGAGGCTGAGGCAGGAGGATTGTTTTGGTTGGAGGCTATCCTGGGCTACATAATGAGCAGCCTTTTCTCTTCCTTTTTTTCTTTGAGATAGAGTCTCACTATATAGCCTGGGCTGGCCTTAAACTCAAGTGATCCTCAGCTTCCTACGTGTTGGGATCACAGACGTGTATCACCATGCCCCGTTCCAGACTAGAAATTTTCACACATACACGGTCCACATGTACAGTGTGCATACAGCTACTCACTACCATGGTATTTGCAATGTCAAAGGACTGGGAGGAACCCAACATGCCTGTGGACTATATTGGGCCAAGGGGGACGGCCTCTCTAGGACGGGTGGACTCCAGGTCCACACGTGTTATCTTTGACTGCTGTTTGAAACAGCCTCTTCCTTTGCCACCCTCACTGCTGCACCCTGTCTCCTGTGGCTCCCCAAATGGGCCTGCACATAGATTTTCCTCAAAACTTTGGTATGGACAGAGGGACAGCTTGTGGCTTAGGGCATAGAGCACAGCCTTGAGCAGCAATGCAGGATTCTACAGTGTACCCTCGTCCAATCTCCTGTGCACCCACAGGGCACAGTGCTAGGCCTGCTTCCTGTCCTGTGGGCAGTGTGGTGTGAGCAACATGTGGGCTTCGCTGGCACAGTCCACAGCTCCAGAAAGCAAGGGGTAGAAAGGATGCCTATAGCAGACAACACCAGTCTCTAGCACAGTGGTCACGTGCCCCACACCGTAATTGCTGTGGGCAGCTGCCTGGCAGGCTACCCTGTCCTACCTGGAGTGGACTCGTCCTGGGAGGGGAGACCAGAAGGGCTGGAGCCCAGGTCCAGCAACTTCCAGATATCCTGGAGGGAACAGCTGGCCAGGGAGGACGATCCATGGCTCTCGTGGCCACTCTCCTCTGGGGCTGCTGGAGCCTGGGGTGGCTCTGGGGCCCTGTTCTCTTTCTGATGGGATTTGCAGGTCACCATGGGGATGCTGTGTCGCCCCTGTAAAAGGCAGAGAGGGCAGAGTCATCCTTAAAGCCACCCTCTTTCCTCCTACCCTATTCCCAGTGACACTGCTCAGACAGGCTGGGTGCTGGGGGCAGGGGGCAGGGCTGTGTCTAGGGGAGTGGGCCTGCCCAGGCTGAACTTTTGGTGGTAGGCAAGTCTCAGCAATGCTGTAGAAAGGCCACTGTGGGTGGGTGCTGCCACCGCCCTGTGTCCAAGGCCCTCGTTGAACATTTTGCTGCATGGGTGACAACTCAGCGAGGTGCCTGTGACTCAGGGATAGTTACTTGAGCAGCAAACCTGCCCCGCTCCACTTCCGGGGGTCCCCAGGGTGCAGTGTGTGCACATTGACAGTGCTGGCTACACCCAACAGCACCTTGACACACGGAGCTCCTGCTCTACCTGCATGGGCCCCAGTGTTGGGGCTGCCTTGGAGCCTCTCCGGGTGGGATTTTTGCCCACCAGCTGTGCTGAGCTGGGCCGGCCTCTTCTCCCTCTTCCAGGGGTCCCCTCTGTCTGGAGGAGGCTCAGGTCCTGTTAGAAGCCACAGGAGAGGAGGTCACAACTGGGTGTCCTCGATAGCGCCTGTCAGTGAGCTACCCACAGAGCAGTACAAAACCCATTTCTGGATCTCTGGGATAGGACTGGAGACAGGGCTCAAGGGAGCGACAGGTTGGCCCCTCAGCCAGCACTCAGTGGGCATTCCTTTGTTCTGTAAGTCTGCCACAGTTTCCTGGGGAGGAGTGCCAGGCACCAAGCACCAGGCAGAGGGTGCCCAGGCAAGGGCAGGGCAGCCACGGAGTGCTGGCTGGAGTGAACGAGGACCTCACTGGGTTAGCACCAGCCTAGGGTGCACGGGTGGGGTCCCTGTCCTGCCTGCCCTTTGCCTGGAAGGAGCCCCAGCTGGAGAAGCAGCTAAGGAGGCCACTGTCAGCCCAGTCGAAGGCATGGCCATGGCAGGGAGAGGGGACCACTGAGAACCCTGGGGAACTCATGGTGCAAGCCGAAACCCTGGTCTCCTGCACGCCCACCAGGGGCAGCAGGTTCTTCACACAACACTGGTGCTCCCCAGGCTCATGCCACTGCTCATGGGCATGAACGGCTATGAGGTCCTCTCACTGGCCCTTGTCCTTTGACTCTCTCTCCTTCCTTCCTTCCTTCTCTTTCTTTCTTTCTTCCTTCTTTCCTTTTTTTTTTTTTTTTTTTTTTTTTTTTTTA
>PVIC010049385.1:0-13207 GCA_004025085.1 Thryonomys swinderianus | reverse complement strand
TGTGATGAGGGGAAGGAATAAATATGATACAGAAAGAAAATAAAATAGCATGTATAAAGGGGGGAGGAGGGGGGAGTGGGTAGGGATATGGGTAAAAATGAGAATTAACTTGTGGCATATACTGGTACAAATTTCCCAATGTTATATGTGATTTTGAGATGTATATAAATTGTACCAATAAAGAATTCAATTAAAAAAAGATATGATATTTAATGCCAGGCGTGCTGGCTCATGCCTGTAATCCCAGCACTTAGGAGGATTGCTGAGTTCGAAGCTTGCCTGGGCTACATAGTGAGCTGAGGGCCAGCCTGAACTACAAAGCGAGACCCTGTCTCAAAAAAAAAAGATATGATATTTGTGACCTATATATTTCACTTATGAGTATCTCCTGAAGGTACAACCATTCGAGTATAAGTGATTGAAACATCATTCTTTATGGTAGAGTAATACTCCATTTTATACAAAAACACACATCTTTATCCAGTCTCCAGCTCATGGGGATTTGGGTTGTTTCCACGATTTAGCTATCACAAACTGAATTGCTATGAATTGAACACACAAATGTCACTGTGATATGAATCATTTAATTCTTTCATGTACATAGCAGGGGAATAAGAGGGTCAAATGGCATCTTTAATCCAAGGTTTTTTTTTTTTTTTAAGAATCTCCACACTGATCACAGTGGATGTGCCTTTTTGACCCATAAAACCCACTAGTTGTTAGTCCTTTAAATAGTTCTTTGATCCTTATGATGTGTTTTATAAACAATAAAGTCTATCTCACTACATCACACACTAACCACATTTATGAGTGCTATGTAGCTACTTTCAGGCTCACTCAAAGGTTAGGATTAAGAAATGGAATTTAAATTAGTTTAGAACAAGACATAGTGTTCTAGGATAAGTGATTCCACTGAATCTTTTAAATGGCTGTGGAGAAAAGTACTTTCACAAAAATCCCATGTCCTATCCCTGTTCTTTTTCATCTTTCATATCCCTCCTTTGTCCTTTCTGTTCGTTCTTAGAAACATGGTGTTGATAGTAGAAATTGCATGAGCTTAAAAATAAGACTCTTCATTCACTTTGTTTTTGTCTCTGTTGTAGAAAATATTCTATAACCAATCAGGGATTTGATCTGAATGCTGTTAGAAGTACAGCATCTTTGACTCCACCCCAGACTTAGTAAATCAGTTTTATATTCTCACAAAGTACTTAACTGATCTGTAAGCAAAGTAAATTTGAAGAATTGTTTATGTTACTGAAATTTCTGATTATGTTATGAATTAGATGAAATAAAAATATAATTAGGGATAAAATGTAACTTGTACTGTGTGTTAAATTCATATGTTTATGTCTTTTCCGGGAATATCACCTGATTCAGACAGAGGTTCATTGTACCTTTAGTTGGTTAGAGTCAGCCTCTCATCTAAAATGACAGATGTCCTTTAAACACGAAGAACTTTGAAGCAAGGGAGAAAGAGAAGTAGACTGAGAGAGGCAGACTGAGAGAGAGGCAGGTGCACGAACACAGGAGACTGGGACGAGTTACAGTAACACCATAGTGACAAGCCAGGCACACCAAAGATTGCCAATAAAACACAGAACCCACCAGGGAAGCCTGGACTGGATTATGTAATATAACTCTTAGAAGGAATCAACCCTATCAACACCTTGTTCTCATACCTTTAGCCTCCAGGACTGGAGGGCAGTGCGTTTCTGGTATTTAAACTAGCCTGTTCATATTACTTTGTTACAATAACCCTAATAAATGACGTTCATTTGGAATATATTTGTTTTCCTGAACCGGAGAGCATCCCTCTTTTAGACAATATTTCTAACTTCTTTTCTTTCCAAATTCAAATTTCTTTTAAGTTTTTATGGTTCTTGGTTCACAGAGGAGAGATGGCATTATTACATGTATTATCCTTTTTATAAAACTGCGTGATTACTATGTCATGCAGTACAATTCATCACATAAGGGATTTTGGTTCCTATTATCATATTTCTTCATGGTTGTTATTAGATTACATTTTTGATCTACATAATTTCAGTATAATGTTATATTAAAATGGATTATAGAATAATAACTACCATTGTAATAATTATTTTCTTAGCTTTTAAATCATTGCACTGGAAAAATAAATGTTATGTGGGACTCATCTAAACCTTGTATGTTATATTTGCTCTCCTGACACTATGGATTCAGTATCACTGAAACCTGACATTAATGGAGCCTTTCAGCTTTGTCAAACTGGAAACTTTACCTTCTTAAAATGCAGTTGCCATAGAAACAGGAGGTTTCTGGGACTTTTGTTTTCAGAAGGTTTTGAAAAACTTAATGCCAATATATGTGCACACAGGTGACATATTAACACGTACAATTCTGCTCTATTTTTAAATTGCAAAGAAGAAGAAAAGCGTACATAAACATTCTCACTAAACCCGCCAGGAAACTCCAATTTAACCTTCGAGACGTATTTGACTCATTATTTTTACTCCTCTTTTTTTTCCCGAAGGTGACTTAGACAGGCGGAGTCCTTGAAGCTGTTACCAGACAATTGCACAAATATCTACAACATGTTTACACCGTTGATAGGCCTATCTCCCGAGCAGGTGTTGCTTGTTGAAGCTGAAGCTAAGTGGCTTTTTCCTTACAGGCTGCAGCTGTATTACTTCTTCACCTTTATTCTAGTGCCTTGTACTATAGTTAAACTTGGATTTAAAGCATTTCTTTATGGCCTTTTGATTAAGTCTTTCATTCGTCTCCCTGTCATTAGAAAAAGGATGGCAACTTCTCTGTTTCTCAACTTGCTGTTGTCGCCTCAGTAAGCACCCAGGAGCCAGGACAGAGTCTGCGTGAGCCCTGGGGAGCAGCCACAGGCTCCCAGGTGAAATCCCAGGGAACTCTTGGACTGTTCCCTGTACACGGGAGTAGGGCCCTTCTTTGTCTCTCTTCATCAGTTTTGGTTTGAAACCTACTTTGTCTGCAAATAAGATGGCCACTCCTGCTTTTTTGTGGTTTACTGTCACCTGGAGACTTGTGTTCCATCCTTTTACGTTCAATCTATGGATTTCTTTCTGAATTAGGTCTGTTTCTTGTACACGGCACATTGCAGGATCTCATTTCTTAATCCATTCTGCTGGCCTTTTAATGGGCCCATTGAGGCCATTGAGATTAATGGTTATAACTCATATGTACTGATTTAGCCCTGTCATGATGTTTTCCTGTTCTTGGCTCTTTTATTCTTTGCTTTTCCCCCTTTCCTTTCAGCTTTTTTCCTTGCCTGATGAAGAAACTTCTACCATAAAGAATGATAAATTTTATTCATTTATACCCAAATGGATGTACATTGAATGAGATAAATAGGACACAGGTGTGTAAATACCATCTCATTTCTGTTGTCTGAGAAACTGAAGGTGTAAGTGAGTTACAAAATGTATGATAGGTATTGTGAAACAGGAAGAAAATGTTCAAAAGAAAAAGGTGTAGGGTAAGTAAAGAAGGGAAAGAAAAAAAATTGATGGTTAAAAAAAGAAGCAAATCTTACATATATAGGAGGTGGGCGGCTTACAGAAGGCAGGGGAATGGGAAATAGTGAAAATCAAGATGTGTCACGTACTGGTACAAATTCTCAGTGTTGAATGTGATCATAATGTATACCTATAATGTACCAATAGAATCAATTAAGGAAAATTTCAAGGAACTGGATTTCAAAGTAACCTCGAAAGTTAAACCAAAGAAATAATGCACTATAATAATGGCCGTTTTGCCCTGATTTAATATTGGTAGAAATATCTTGAGTCAAACAGATTTCTTTTCATGGCTTCTTTCACTGACCTTAAGGTGTGTTCCGAAAAGATGTGTGAAGTGGAAAGCTAACGCGTGTGTTCCGAAAAGATGTGTGCAGTGGAAAGTTAATGCGCATGTGCACAGTGTGAATGACCTTTGTTGGAAACCTTTCAGAGGGCAGACTGTGACAGAAGGATCTATAGTGTAGTGACACCAAATGAATCCGGGTGCAAACCAAGCCCGTGCCATTTGCCAGAGTGTTTCCACAGACCCTGGATTTTAGTGAGGGAGACAATGGTTACTTTTCCCTATACCAAAGAATGAAAAAGTCTGGTAGAAAAGACATACAAAAGAAAAATGAAATGTATTCACTGAATGAGTTGTTCTCCTCTGATCTCTATGATTAGGGATGTTACCTAACATGTAATATGTACTTAACAAGTGCTAAAAATAACAAGTTCAAACAAAGAATCCTTAATTTATTATTTCAATGAAAGATGATAATAAGCAATTTGTTTTCCTTAAACTATATCCTTCAGGACAAAAATTAGATGTGTGACTTTTTCATGAAAGTAGAGTATTACTATAAAGCAGACATCTGCATCTAAAGCAAGAACAACTGAAGCATGGCCTGCACTACAGTCTTGATTTTACTATTAAGCACTCTACAGAATATAGGAAAGATTTAATTTGCTAAAATTTTTGTATCTAATTAATTTAATAGATATTTTGTGTATATTAGTGGTTTGTAAAAGTTTTTGTATATTTTGAGATCATTCATGTGGAAAGTATTTTTCACACTGACCTATTTTGTTATTGATAGTTTGGGAAGTTGTGGTATTAAAGGAGCTGTATCTACACAGATGGGTCTTTTGCTTTACCATACTTTAGAAAATGTGTACATTTCTTAACAATAGTTTAATGAGCACATTCTTTCAACACATACATGAATGAATCCAATTTTATCTCCCTTGAAGTCCTGTACTGGTCCTGACTGTCAGCATCAAGACTGAGTTTATTAGCTAGATATTTATTTAGCTTTCAGAGTTATATGTGAATTTGTTTTGGATTTATAAAACTCAAACTTAGAAAATTCATAGTTAAATATTTTACTATGCTTTTATTTCTTGAACTTCTTTAATCATCTATTAAAAAGACACCATCCTTTTCTCTAACATTCCATTCAGTTTTACCAAACTGTACTACAAATTTCAGTAATCAAGTTTTAAAATATGCAAATAGAATGACATTTTTCAAGTAATAAACAAATACATGTAAATAAAAGATGATAATAAAATTTCCCTAAATAATTTTTTGAAGGTTAGTAACAGTGCATGGTGATATGACTTCATGCATTGTTATTTTTCTTTTCCCAACTAAACAGTAGGTTACCTGAGGTCATTAATAATTACTTTTCTGTGTATTTCCAGGTCCAAACACAGGGACTTACATACAAGCACTTAGTATTTGTAGAATGAGCACTTAGTGGGGGTGACCCGAGCAGGGACTAGCCTAGACACCATCAGTGTTCGGTCCCCGAAGACAGCGACGGGTGCACACTTTGTCACAGAACAGAACACAAGTTTGGCCTGTATTCCTTTTATGATTTCTAATCATAGCCAGAACTAATTGAAATGAATTTCCTATTACTTTTGTTATAAAGTTTTAGGAATGTGGTTTTAATGATATTTTATATTCATAGGGGATTTCAGGCTCAAGTGGATAACTAGGACCTTAGGAAAAGAAACTGAGACAGAAGTAATAATGTGAGAATGATGTAAAATGAGAGAAAAAATAGGGTTCTTGCCATTTATCAGGCTGACGCTGTCCGAGCCTTTTCTGTGGGTGTGCCGTGTGAGTGTGGCATGTTGTGTGGAGTCACACTACTTCACTGTGCAATGAATGAGCGAAGGCATTTAATTGGGGAATTTGCGAGGCTGTGGGTCACAGAAGGAGACACGTGGCCTCGAGTCCTTAGCACCCTGAAAGCAGGTGTAGAGGGCACTGTGTTGCTGGACGCCGAAACTTTCTGCCCCAGGAGAAGGTTACTGCTACCTTAGAGGTATAATAACCTTGTATGGAAATAAACATAAAATCCAAAGGCTGAGCCTACACTCCGTTGCTCCAGTTTACGGCTAAACAAGGTAGATTTACAGAGTCATGAAGTGTACAGTCTGGCTTTTTTCCCTATCCTGCTCTAATATTTTCTCCAGTTACTAAAAAGTTAGTTAAAAAGAGCTACTGTTTATGTGCAATTCAAGGAGTCTTTAACATACGCTAGTTTTATGGCAAGGACTGTGCCAAATTTTAAGCAAACAGGAGTAGGGTTTGAGATTAGGGAAGTAAGAAAAACAGCTGGCTAATGGAAAGGTTGTAATGAAACCCAGTTCTGGCTTTAGTAATTAATTTTTAGTTACTATTCATCTTATTACTGTCTTGAAGGATGATTTGTAAATTGCCAAGAAGTAGCAGAATCCCATTTCCAGAAATGGAGGGTTGAGATGTTTATGCTGTGGTGACCTCTGGCTCTTTTGGATACTTTGAACAGAATTCTTTTTTTATGTCACTTGGAATTTGCATTCTTTCAAGAAGTATGAAATTGCTGCGGGTTCAGAAAACATTTTTCTTGCCTTAAAGGAAGACCAGCTCAGATGGGAAAACGCTTATTGTGACTTTTATATTTCTGTAACTATATTCCACAAGAACAGGTGATGGGTAGTCTACCAGAAGGGTGATGGCGCGATTCACCCCATGGGTGTTTCTCTCAGTTCTAGTTTTCTCTGGGACTGAGCAGGATAAATGCTGTATATTCCCAAACACTTTCCTCAGCTCATTTAGCACACTGCATGTGCAAGGACCGGGGGGTCCTGTGTTTATGGTAATGTAGCCCATCCTCGGTTCCAGCACAAGTTTGGTGAGGTCTAGAGGACATTCCACACTCACCCATCAGGTAGGCTTTTCCAGGCTAGAGCTGAATCCTGCCTCAGATCACAGTCTCTATTAGGAGAAGTGGACACAGCAGCCGGGTGCTCTTGCAGCTTCTATTCAAGCCACCAACAGATGGTTGCTGTACAGGGCATCCAGCAAATCAGATGGAACTGAAATGTCCTTTAATGGTTCCAAATGAGGAAGACACATAACACATGGTCTTGTCGAGGAGAGAAAATATTTTCCTCATTAGTCAATGGAGAGTTTAAAGTTTTTCTTTTGCTTTCCTCAGTCCTCCCCTGAAAAACCATGAAGACCACTTTCTGGACAACGACATTATCTTTGTTCCCTCTGTTCCCATGAAACCAGAATATTTCTGGGAAACAAACGGATGTCAAAGCATGTATGAAATGCCAAGGCAAGCAAGTAAGGGGCTGAGGAAGACAGAAGAGCCACTCACACAATCAGACGCACCTTTAATTTAACTGACAACTATACCCACATAAAATTGAACAGGTGCCATCAAATCATTATGCAACCAGAACTTTCTATTAAGAGCTCAGGAAGGTCAGGTGTTGAGGCCTCCTGCCAGAGGAGGTGGGAAGCAGCTCATTTCTTCTTGGTAAAACTACATTTTGGTTAAGGGATAGAGAGTCCAAATGACCCAAATAAGTCATATATGTGGTTGATGGATGATTCAGGAGTAATTGTGTAGAATATTTTCAATTAAAAATGTAAATTTTCACTTTAAAGCATAGATTTCAGGTCATAAAACATGAACAAATTACAAATAAAAATACAGAGGCTGAGCTGTAGTTCAGTAGTAGACCATTCACTCACCTTGTGGGAAGCTCTGGATTAGATCTTGAGGACAGCAAATAATTGTAATGACAGTGATAAAGATAAAAAATTTAATATAGATGTGTATTTCCAGAAAGTAGTACAGATGTATTCATAGACACATGCACAATCATAGACATGGACAGCTACTTGGACACAGACGTAGCTCAGGGCTATGGAAGGAGGAGAGTGTGCATGAACCAACACCCCTAAAGAGGAAAAAGACTGCTCCTAAGTGAACTAAGGATTGTTGCCACATCTGGGTACAAGCTGAAGCCTGGAGTTGGCAGTAAAGACAGTAAACAAAATTGGATTATCATGTAATAGGACTGGAATAAAAAATTGCATATTTGAAAACTGACCCATACACAGCCAACTTTTCACACCAAGTGTGCTGAGTCCTGGGCTACGCAGAACAAAATATCATACTATACACAAAGAGTTAGTTTTGCCGTGCTGCAGACATAAATATTAATATCTAAAGACCCTAGAGTAAAAGTAGTCTTGTTTGTGATCTTGAGTAGAGAAATAGGTGAAACAAAAACACTGTTTAAAATGTTGATAAATAGCACTATATTGAAAATAAAATGTTCATAAGAAAGTATTGAGAGCAAAAATAAGATTAGATATCAGGTAAAAAGTAAAATAAAATTAAATATCCATCTAAGAACTAATTTCCAAAAATACATGAAGCATGAATATATAAATATATTTCTTAAAATATATAAATACATATTTATGAAGTATTAAATCAATAAGAAATTAAAGACAGCTTAGGAAAAAATGGCCAAAAGATTTTAACTCACATTTCACAAAAGAAGACATGCAAATGAGCATAAAAATCAGAAAAAAATGCTTGTTTTCCTCTAGTAGGCATCAAAAAAGCATAAATTGAAACCACACCCTGAAACCAACACACACCCATCAGAATGGCTAAAAGTAAACAAAATAAAGTGAACCAAAATAGAAAACTCCAAGTGTTGAGAAGTAAAGAGCAAAAATCACGTTCTGCTTCTCGGACTACCCACTGGCACATTGCATTGCACACCTATTTGGCAGTATTTTCTAAGCTTGAACGTATACATAATCTTACTCCCATTAAGTCTTTGCCCATGTGTTTGGCCAATAGAAATATGTGGATATACTCATCAAAGAATACTGAAATGTTCATAAAAATTGTGTGAAATTGTTAAAATATGCAAGTTACCTGTCTCCATTAATAATGAAATTGATAAAATAATTATTTTATGTTCATGCAAATCAATATAGCAATGAGAATGACTAATCCACAGTTGCTTGTAACAATATAAATAAAATTCACAAACATAATGATAAATAAAAGTATCAAGAAAAAATTCATGCTCTCTTATTCCATGTATGCAAGCACTAGAAAAAACAATTTCAGTTCTTAGAGATTATGTTTCTTCCCCAGGAAGAAACATAGGATCATGAACAAATTTTCTTGGTGATTTTACAGTAGTGACTACTTAGATCACTAATCTATGGCTACTCTCTTGCAGGTAGTTTTCCCAGTAGCCTGGAACCTTTGAAGGCTTTTCCATTTTGGAACACTGATCAGCTTGCTGCCTCATTCCTATTGCTAATTCAATGAAGTGAATCTCAGTGAGAGTAAAGTAACCTTTGGGGGCAGTTGGCGAAGTCAATGGATATACAACACACTGAGAATGTCTGTGGCTATTCTCTGTGTCTGTCAGAGTGTAACAAGTAATGCAGAAACCATTTCAAGTGTTTAATATAGAGATGTCAATGCACAGCCGATGCAAGAACATAGGGTATTTTTAAAGCAGCATAGAAATAGTACTATAGCATGAAATCATTATCTCCCTGGGCTAGAGGATGTGGTACTAACTGAATCTAAAGATCACAGATACAGTATGAGTGTTATTTGGGCCTGTCCATCAAGAGCTAGAGATATGAAAGAGACACAGTTGCTCCCAGATGCTGCCTCAGAGACACAATGATTCTTAAAATAAATGAGCCAGGCAGATAAACCCCAAACTCAGACTTGTAGAAATATGTTGGGAAAAGTTTGGTGGCTTGGTAGGAAAAAGCAGAATGGAAAATCACATTGAGATTGAGATTTAGCCTTTACTGAATTTTTATCCTGCCCCAACTCAAAGTGTTTTGCTATGAAAATGCATATGAATGTATAAACAGGGTACACACACACACACACACACACACTCCTGAAGAAGAGTGTCCCATGTATGAAGTTCAGGATTAGTTTCAGGCTTTTAATTCTGTCACTAACTCATAAAATAATCCATAGTCTTTTATTTTGTGCATTTATGAAACTTAATAAAAACACCCTGGTTCAGTGAATTAAAAAATTTAAACAGTTTTGAAAGTAGCAAAAAGCTGATAGTAACATTCATTTTTGCCTATTTTATCTTCTTTAAAATACAATTTATAATATTCAGGATAAAGAAAAACTCTAAACATAACTAAACATTTAAATCAATCTACCATCTATCAATTAAAAATTTTGAAAAGAAATATATTTAGTAGTTTTTCTTTGTATCTATTTGAACTTTTTTTCAGACATAGTTTTCCAGTTTTTCTAACATCCTTTCATAATAGATTATGAATTGCTCATACTTACAGAAGCAGAAAATTGTGTTATAAATGGATTAGTACCATCACCAGAAATTACTCTTAAAATTTTCTTATGTTTTAAATCAATATTTTATGGTAAAGTCATAGAAACATTATAAATACAGTGGAGACAATACCCCTAGCCTTCAGTCCCAATTTCTATTAACATCTTTTCTTGGTTAATTTGTTGAAATATTGAACCAATACCAATACATTAACATTAACTAAAATCCACACAATTCCACTTTCCCTGGTCTTTTTTTAAACAATTTTTTTTTTTTTTTTGAGACAGGGTCTCGCTTTGTAGTTCAGGCTGGCCCTGAGCTCACTATGTAGCCCAGGCTAGCCTCGAACTCAGCAATCCTCCTGTCTCTGCCTCCCGACTACTGGGATGACAGGCGTGAGCCACCATGTCCGGCCACTTTCCTTGGTCTTAAAACATTCAATCCACAATAGCAGATTACATTTAGTTGCCGTGCCTCCTTAGCCTATACTTAGCTCTGATGGTTTCTCTGACTTTCCTAATTTTGGATGATTTAAGGGCTTTCTGGCTTTCTCTTTTGGAATTGTCTGTTGATTTTTCCTCAAGATGTGAGTGAAACTATGGATTTGGGGCAGGAGGACTAAGAGGTAAAATGGCATCTTCTTTATATCATATCAAGGCAGATGAGATCAACATGACTTATTACTCTTGATACTGACCTGGATCACCCAGACTAAGTAGTTTTGTTTGATTTCTCAACTGAAATGTTATTTTAAATAAAAATTGCTTTCTCTGCTAAGTTCTTTATTTTTAAATTTAGTTTATTGGTACATTTTAAGTCTACATTGTTGTCACATTCACTGAGAATTTGTATCGGTACACAATATATCTTGATTCTCTTTAAAATAAAATCGTTATGTGCATCCTACCCTAAGGAACAAGCAGTTCTAATAATTATATAAATTATTTAAAATTTTTCTGTATATTTGTCTCTCTCCACTTATTTTCACCTATTTACTCATGGAGATTTACTTTATACTGTGGGTTATGATCTAAAGTTACTTTATTTTTGGCTCAAGGATTTTCAGCTTTAGGCATTGGGAGCTTTTTCAGCTGGACTTCTGGTTCCACTGATATCCCCTCACCTTGTGGGTTTATTGAGCACTTTGTTGACTTCTGGCAGGTCAAACCTTCAGAAGAATTTAAATTGGCTGTAATCCTAGACAGCTGCTAACCTAAGAGTCCTGGTGCCTTTTATCAGCAAATGGTATTAGAACCCACAATCTGAATGCGAAGCACTCTTGGTGCTTCTAGAAGCAAGATCTCTGACAATGAAGAAAGGATGTGTTTTATTTTAACCCATATATAACGCATGCAAATGTGCGCATGCACACAGATCATTCTAAATTTCTCCTTTTCTCTTCCACATCCACTTCAAAAACCTGGCTCACACAGTCAGCTACCCATTCACTTGCTTGTTATGGACTTTGAGAAACGAAGTACGTGAACAGCAGTCTGAACACCTGTTTGTTAACCTGTACCCGGTAGAGAGAAATTATTATGAACTAGTAAAATGCTTGTATACAATTTATTTTGCTTTAGTTTTATAGACTCCATTCATTTCCAAGGTTACTTCAGTTAATACATTTTTCCCTACTCTAATTAGGAGACTGTTTATACATCTGTAATACAATTAGGTTAGTTTGTCATGTTCTGCTTTGCATTTGGTATCCCTGACTTTCTAAATGATTTTTAAGATCTGCATACATTTTCTACTATGAAGCTCAGTAACTATTTTATGTGTTTAATGCCTAACATCCACTCTTCCAGTATCATGTTTTTGTTTCTCTCTGTGTGAAATAAGTTCATTGCCTTAAAAATCCTCTCCAAAATAGTATTTCAGTTATTAGCATTCTGTCCACAAACTCCTAGCAATGACTAAGCTGATTAATTTTGCCTTTTTAAAAATATTCATGCTATCTAGTCTTTTTAGCCTGACTTATTTCAGTAAGCAATGTGGACTTATGTTTGGCCCAGGTATGCATAGGTTGATTGTTTACAATCAACAATTAACAATTATTTTTAAATGATATTGATTGCTTCTAGTTCTGGAGATTGTAAATAAAGTTGGTTTGAATATTCACATCCAGATTTTTGTGTGGGCATGCATTGTAAAATATCCCTAAGAAACATAGTTGCTGGATTATATGATAAAACAATGTTCAGTGGTGTAGGAAACTGCCATACTGTCTTCCAGAGTGACTGTAGCAGTTTTGCATTCACACTAGAACTACATGGAAGCTCTTATGGCTCCACTTTTGCCAGAGACCGGAGGACCTTGGGAAGTCTGGGGTAAAGTCTCCACCAGAAGAAACACCTTGAGAGTTGAGAAAATGTCTTCCAAGATCCCACATGTGTTGTAAGTCAACATCTAAAGCATGGTGCTATGTTTTCCATAACCGGAATTAACAATTCTAAAGCAAAGTTGTTAGAATTATTCTGTGCTATTACCCTTAATGATAAGCCATCAAAATTTTTGGTTTTTCATTCCAATATCTGTAGTCTCTGCTTATCTAGAAATCTTAGTTCTAGTGGAAGTATTCCTCCACGATAGGACATAGGAAGCATTCCATTGCACTGGAAATTCAGACTGCCATCAAACCACTTTTTGTTCTTCATGTCCCTGAATCAACAGATAAAGCAGTATTTTACTGGATGGAGTGGTTGATCTTGACATTCATGAACAAATTCACTTGTCATGCACAAAATCTGTAAGTAAGCATATGTTAGCAGGATAGGCGGCCCCTTAGGGGAGTGGTGGTGAATCTACAGCCCACAAACTGCAGGAGGCTCTCTGTTTCTCTGAAAGCTCTGAAAGCCTCCCTGTCATTGGTTTAGGGTGTCTCTTATTTAGTAATATGCCCTTGATTAAACTTAATGGAAAGCTATAACAATGAAATTCAGATATGAAGATTAAAATGACCCTACCAAAGTTCTATGACCAGCATAGGTGCTTGTTGTAATCTAGGTGTTTCTAAGTTTTTTTTTTTT
>PVIC010049384.1:0-13176 GCA_004025085.1 Thryonomys swinderianus | reverse complement strand
GAAACTTGGTGTGGGAATGTGATGAGGGGAAGGAATAAATATGATACAGAAAGAAAATAAAAGAGCATGTATAAAGGGGGGAGGAGGGGGGGTGGGTAGGGATATGGGTAAAAATGAGAATTAACTTTTGTCATATACTGGTACAAATTTCCCAATGTTATATGTGATTTTGAGATGTATATAAATTGTACCAATAAAGAATTCAATTAAAAAAAAAGCTGCAGTTCCAGTCTGGATCAAGTTCTAATGTTTCTGTTTTACATGTTTAAACATATTTTACTTTAGGTGTTCAATAAATCTGGGATCTGATGCTCCCATACATTTAAAAAAAATTATGATGTCCATATTTGCAGTTCATACATTTTACAACTGCTTTGGGGGTGGTAACATGCATGTATTACAGCTTGTTTCTTTTAAATTCCCTTTCAGTCCCTGCCTGTTCCTCCTCCTCGAATTTTATTCTGTTTCATTCTTGCTGATATTATTAATCTTACTTAGACTCCTTTATGTCATGTTTATATTGAGAGGATATCAGGTTTCTGTGCTTAGCATAAATTTATTCTATTTATTTCCCTTTCCTCAGTTTCATACCCCTTGTCCTCATTCCCATGGACCACTTCTGTATTACTGGAAGCCCACCCCTCAGTCTTTTTATGTCCATCCTTTACTATTTTCTTTGTACAGTACTAGAAATGTGCTTTCTGGGTATACTCTGGGTTGGCAGCCTTGAGCTCCCCCTGTTGGGCATGTGCACCCTGCAGAGAGGTTTATGTCTTGGTTCACATTAAGATTCCCTTACTGTGTCTCTCACACAGAAACACATGGCTGTGTTCTCAATTCTCAGGCTGTTCATCTGCAGAGACAGCGTGTTCTTGCTATTGTCTCTGGAGATGGTGAATCGGCCTTTTACGGAGTTGGCGTAGTATGTGCTACCACCAGTACTGATGGTTGAGATCCATTCCAGTCCCTTCCCTGGAGCCTGGTGCATCCAGCTCATCCAGTAGCTACTGACTATGAATCCAGAGGCTGCACAGGAGAATGTAAGGGGCCCTCCAGGCTCCACCAAGCCTCCACTGTACTCCACCAGCTGCACATCCACCTGGACACCTGCAAACACAAAGACATCCTGCTCAGGAAGCTGTCACACCTATCCACAGTTTATCCCACTCATGACCATTTCCCTTCCATATCACTTCTTTTAAATAACTTACTTTTCATAAGTGCCATCAGGAAAACACAACTCAGCCCCAGCTCCATGGCAAGTGTCTGTGCTCAGTTCTGATCACCGAGTGGGAACAGCTGGCATCCAGGGCTGGGCTCCTCTGCAAAGCTTCAGGCTCAGGGCTGGGCTGCTTTTCATCAGCACAGGGAGCCCTACTTGCATGGCCTCCCTCTGTACACACAGCTCTGGGGATGCATAACACAGAAAGAGCTGTGTCCTCATCTGGTGTGAGTGTCTGAGGCAGTAAAGACAGCATTCAAGGGAAATGGTGCATCATTATGTGAAAGTCTGTTATGTAATGAATGGAATCTTCATCTCCTCTCATTTTTTTCCATGTCAACAAGCCTTGACTTTTTATATAAATGTCTCTTGCTTTGAAACATGTAGCATTTTAAGTGTCAAAAACAGATAAGTTACCTACACAAGATCTGATGCTTTGTCCCCCTCTTCCCCTTGTCTACCCCATTTGCTCTCCTATTTTGTAAACAACCAGGCTCCTGATCCAGCCACAGACACACCAGAGCAGCCTGTGTGTCTCCTCCTGCAGTGGGCAGATGTGGGACTTTGCTGCTTTCTGCTCTTTGTCTGAGAAGAACAGAGCTGCGTTCACATGGACACCAGGAACTGCACCTCTTTCTCATCTGGTCTTGTCTCTCTCTCAGTCTTTATCCACCTCTGAATATTTCTAAAACTTTTTAGCTGTTATGTTTATTAGCACAGTTTCCAGCACATAATGACAGTCATCACGAGTGGTGGCTACTTGTGCTGCATGTGTGATACATGATTTTTTTTCACTCCTCCCTCTTCTGCCTCCATCCTTGTTCCTTTTTCTTTGAAAAAGTTTTTTTTTATTGTTTGCTTTTGTTTGCCCTTCTGTTTACTTACATGTTTGTTTTATCATAGAAAACACATCATACTATAGTTAAGCTTTTGTGAGAGATTTATTTCACTTACAGAACGTGGATACTTTTCCTAAATATTTCTCAAACGAGAGACTAATACCAAGACTAAAGACTTCAGAAATTAGACCAGCTCAAAAATATGTAAAAATAGGCAATTGAATTTAGTAAACATTTCTCAGAAAAAAAATAGAAATGGCCAGTAAACATGTATTTATTCCAAAATAAAATAACTGGCCTGGCATAGAGTAAAAATTCCTATTCTGAAAGTGACACTGAAAAGACAGAAATGAATAAGTCTCAACCAAAAACAAATTCCCGCTAAAATAACATGGTAATTGAGAATCCCAAATGACATTGATGCTGCTGTCCTTCTGGCCATGTTGGGGTGTAGATTGGGACCCTCACCCCCACCTTGCTCTGCCTGATGCAGTGATACCCAGACCCTCACACATTGAGCTGGGTGTCTGCAGACCCCCGGCTGACCTCATGTGCCAGTGGCTTTACAGGACTGAGGTATCGGGATAGACCCACCACACAGGACCACTGTGGACCTTAGACAGAGCTGACTATGACACCAGCTCCTGGACTCTGTACCTTCACGGTGAACACCACACAGACACCACTGGATTTTATGGTCTGTGCCCAAAGGAGGACAATCTCAAGGCCCAAATGCACCTGGAGATGCTGCAGCCACTTGTCAGTAACTGATGGCTTCCATAGTAAGACAAAAGAAGGAGGAACTTGGGTAAATCCTCACACTGAGCCCTGAGTCCACATAGGTGTCCTTAGATATGAGTCCACCGCCATGTCCTACTGACACTGGTGATATGCTGTCCCACTGTTTAGACAGCAGTGGCCTGCTGAGCGAGTTCATTACCATGTGTGACATCCAGCTTCTGCACAACAAACTGTCCTCAGGAAGGGCACAGTGCTGGCCTGGTTGACTCTTCTTCTTCTGCCTTCAGACTTTAGGACACAAACTCCTCCCTAAAGCCCCCAAGTGAGAGGCCAATTCCCCACAGGAATGGGTGTGTCTTCCTGGATTTATGATTATAATGCACCATGTTGATGCACACAGACATACCACTGATCCCCAGTAAGGGACAAATCAAGGAAAAGACACATGGAGAGAGGGAGAAATGAAACAGGCTCTGGCAGCCCTGTTCAGGGCCTGGCAGGAGTTGAGGGCAGAGGCTGCACACAATGCTGTCCTGTCTTCTCAGACTCTTCTCCTCTTTGGTGCTTCATTAAGACCTTCTCTCTGGTGGACCTGGCCCTGCAGCTACATCAGCTTGAATTCACTCTCAACACACTGGTGTGTGTGACCTTGTGACACCCTGTGTTCTCTATGATTTCCTGTCCCTGTGACCATCACAAGGATTTTTTAGATGTTTGTCTCATTTTCTCCTGACAGCTGCTATTTTCTGGGACACAGTAAATTTTCTTTAAGCTCTTTCTCCTGCAAACTACTTTGACTTGTTTATGTCATCCTTGAAAGGTGGATGTTGTTCTGTAGTTAGAAAACTTTTCCTTCAAGTTGGATAATTTTCTGAAACAGTTCTTCCTTGAGCATCTTCAGTCTAGACCTGGGATGTGTCCATTTCTTAGTGATCAGTCCTTCCTTTCCACTTGCAGAGCCTTAAATGATCTTTAATTTTCACTCTGAGGTCCCAGCAGTTTTCTGGAGGTTACATGTGTCTTCTTGGATCCCAGAAACACGATGTGATCTTATCCTAATCCTCTCTTTTCTCACCAGTCACACTTTGCTTCCCTCAGCGCTTCCTCACTGTGTGTCTTCGTCTCCTTCTGCACCAGGAAGCAGGGCTCAGCTGTGCCTCTGGGTCTTTCTGTCTCTCCAGGTTTCTTTGGGATCATTCAAACTGCAATTTCATTGCTTTCAGGGTTCTGTGAACATGTTTTGATGCTAGTTTTCCCACATTTGTAGATTTGAACAATTGGGTCACGGTTTGCAAAGATCTTTACATTTAAACAAATGCAAGAAGCACAGCCAGTGTCCAAATGTAAAAACTCTTCCTTCCATCAGGGTTCTAAGATCCATAATTGAAAATGACATTTGCACAATCATGATGGGACACAGAATAACAGAGAAGGACATGAAAGGAAACTCATGAGATATGTTAGAATTTTCAGAAGCTTCCATGGAGAGGATCTGGTACCATCTCAGGTGAGGTTATGATCTGGAAGATGTCCACCTCATAGACTTAAAACAATCATGCACCTGAGAAATCACACCAGGAACAGATTTCTCAGTCCTTAAACACAAGATACATCATGTGTGATTTTGTGCTGGTGAGATGAGGAGCCAGGTGAGGAGCTGGAGGTGTTTCTGCCTTCCCCTGAGGAGCAGACTCTGAGGTCTGTGTTTACCCCATGGGATGGTCTGTGTATATGATCATCACCTTGGCTCTGCCTTCAGGAGCTGTGTTCGTGAGTGGTTTTCTTCTGTCTCCTTTGCATCTACTGTACACAAAACTGTAACCATAAGAATTCAGTATAGAGACATATTAGAGATATATTGATTATTTTAAGAGAATTTAGAAATATATATGTGGTTGGTAAATACAATATTAACTGAGATACAACTGACATCAAGTGCAGAAAAAATATACAGATTGAATTATGAGAACCTTCTCAGAAAGAAAAAATGAATGTTATGTAGCTTGAGAATTTTACCTTCTGTGTTCTGCATTATTTTGCTGGTATATAGATTGAAACTTAGAGATAAGGAATGAGAAACACAATGAAAAAGAGAGAAAGAAAGGGACACAGAGAGACACACAGTGAGACACAGAAAAAGAGATGAAGAAGACAGAGTGAGAATATGTATTCTGAAATTTTATAAATTTTATAATTTCTACTGTCCAAAAGAAATGTTCAGGCCTAAGTTATGCCAGCATCCTTGGATATAAAGAAAACAATAGGCCCCAGACACAGTCCTGAATCCAGTCAGGTGGCCCCACTTTCCTCCTGCTCTCAGCTCAGGTCTACACAATCTTTCCATATATGTTAAAGCTTATGAAATTTTTTTTCCCAGAAATAGCAAACCCATAACAGCAGAAACAGATTGGTACCACTTTGATTTGGTCAGTGTGAGGAAATGAAGGAATGGAGTGGGACAGCTGAACATGTTTGCTGTACCTTTAGCATTTAAAAAAATATTTAGAAAGTCTTTGCATTGATAGTTGGAGTTTATTCTAAGAACAAACTGAAAAGTAATGGACTTTTAACTTTCAATTGGTAGAGTAATTGACTTCTGAACTATTTCCATAAATATGAAAAGGAAATGAGTCACAGAAAGATGGAGAGCAAAGAGAACCCAAGGTCTCAGCAGGTAAATTTTCCCCCGTGTCTCAGCGCATCTCCTCAGTGCTAAGACCCTGGAAGGGCCCGACTCTGAGCACCTTGAGTTTTGCTCAGTGACTGCTGAAGGGACTGATCATCCTGGACCATAAGGAACATGATCTGTTGCCCCCCCCCCCCAAGTGAGGAGTGTGTGCCTAGGCTTACACAGACTTCTCACTGTGGATTCCATCTTCCATTTAGACATTGCCAAGTTCCCTCAAACTTCACCAGCATCAGGCTAAAAGACCACAGCAGACTCATTTTGACACGTTATAATTTGAGTTATGCACAGAGGAGAATGTGTCCTATCCAAACAACAGTAAGAACTGCAGCAACAAGAAAAGCTTCTCTAGGGCTGGAGATTTAGCTCAGTTGTTCCAGTGCCTGCCTCGCAAGTGCAAGGTCCTGAGTTCGATCCTGGTAACCATATACAATGCTGGGCGTGGAGACTCATGCCCACCAGCCATCAATACCACATACCACAGTGCTGGGCGTGGTGGCTCATGCCTGTAATCCCAGCACTCGGGAGGCAGAGACAGGAGGATTGCTGAGTTCGAGGCTTGCCTGGGCTACACAGTGAGCTCAGGGCCAGCCTGAACTACAAAGCGAGACCCTGTCTCTAAAAAAAAAAAAAAAAAAAAAGCTTCTCTAATTGAGAATTTGAGGTAAAGATAGACATGCTTTGGAAGTATCAGGGACTAGTATTATATAGAGAGTTTGCGTATCCTAATAGAAGACCACATTTCACCTCACTTTATTTTTTAAAAAAATTTTACTCTACATATTTGCAGTTCCTGTATTTTACAATCATCTTGGGGAGTGGCAACAGGCATATATTATGATTTGTTACCTTTTAAAATTTCCTTTCACTTCCCTTTTCCACTGTTCCTCCTCCTCCAGTTCTCCTATTCCATTTTTCATTCTTATCAATAATGTTAATCTTACTTAGATCCTGTTATTTCACATGTTTACATGTAGTGTGGCTATCAGGTTTCTGTACACAGCATAACTTTATTCTATTTATTTCCCTTCCCTGCCTTCTCACCACTTTCCCTTATTCCCATGTACCACTTGCCTATTGCAAGAGATCCATCCCCTGCTCTTCTTTGATCCATTCTTTACTATTCTCTTTGTACAGTACTTGAGATGTGCTCCCTGGGTAGACTCTGGACTGTGGGCCTTGAGTTCCCCCTGTTGGGCATGCATACCCCTGCAGGAGGTTTTTGTCTGTGTTCACATTGGAGCTCACTCATTGTGTCTCCAGTACAGTAATACACGACTGTGTCTTTGGATCTCAGCTTGTTCATTTGCAGATACGTCGTGTTCTTGCCATTGTCTCTAGAGATGGTGAATTGGCCCTTCACGGAGTCTGCATAATATGTGCTAGCATCAGTACCGATGGCTGAGATCCACTCCAGCCCCTTCCTTGCAGGCTGACGGATCCAGTGCATGTCATAGTCACTGAAGGTGAATCCAGAGGCCACACAGGAGAGTGTCAGGGCCCCTCCCGGCTGCACCAAGCCTCCTCCGGACTCCACCAGCTGCACCTCAGCCTGGACACCTGCAAACACAGAGACATACTGCTCAGGACAACATCACACATGTCCACAGTTTATCCACTTCCTGTCCACTCATGCACTCAATATCTTCTAATTTTCATCAATTACCTTTAAAAATAGTAAGAAGAAAAACCTAGCTGAGTCCAAACTCCATGGTGAGCCGTCTGTGCTCAGTGCTGATCACCGAGTGGGAACAGCTGACATCCAGGGCTGGGCTCCTCTGCAGAGCTGCAGAATCAGGGCTGGGCTGCTTTTCATCAGCTCAGGGAGCTTTTATTTGCATGGCCTCCTGCTATAAAGTACATCCAGGGTGCGGTGAGTCAGGTCACTGCACATAGCACTGACAAAGCTGGTAATGGGGAAAACCTGTATCTGAAAATGCAGTGTGGGTGGAATGCATTCTTACAGCATCCATGGATGCACAGCAGGCACTTTTCCTCCTGCAGGTTACTTCTTCCTAGTGTGTGTGGCCAGTGCCAATTCTTTGTTCTCATAGGGAAATCTCTATGATTTCCTGTCACTGTGACATTCACAGGGAGGTTCAAAGTTTGGCTCATTTTTCCCTGTCTCTGCTCCCTTCCCAAGGACTGTGTGCTCCTTTTCATCTCTTTTAGTGTGGGTCACTGTGACTTTTTTTTTTGAGACAGGGTCTCACTTTGTAGTTCAGGCTGATCCTAAGCTCACTGCATAGCCCAGGCAAGCCTTGAATGCAGCAATCCTCCTGTCTCTGCCTCCCAGTGCTGGGATTACAGGGGTGAGCCACCATGCCTGGCATTGTGGTATGTGGTACTGATTGCTGGTGGGCGTGTGTCACCATGCCCATTATTGTTGTATGTGGCTACTGGGGATCGAACAAGAGACCTTGTGCTCTTGCTAGGCAGGCACCAGAACCACTGAGCTAAAACTCCAGCCCCACTGTGACTGTTTAAAATTCTATTGGAAGGCTAAATTATTGTTCTATAGTGCGGAGTCCTTTTCTTCCAAGTAGAAGTGTTTCGAAAAGTCTTGCCCCAAGTATCTGTCTGGAGAAGCCTATGGGTGCCTTTCTCAGTGATAAGTTGTCCCTTCCTCCTCCCAGAGATGTAAGGGGCATTTGGATCCTCTCCTTGACATCCTGGGGGTTTTGTAGTGCAGTGTACTGTAGTGTAGTGTGGTGCAGTGTGTGTACTATAGTGTAGTGTGCGTACTATATGTAGTGTAGCGTGTGCACTATAGTGTAGTGTGCATACTATAGTGTAGTGTAGTGTGTGTACTATAGTGTAGTGTGCATACTATAGTGTAGTGTAGTGTGTGTACTATAGTGTAGTGTGTGCACTATAGTGTAGTGTGCGTACTATAGTGTAGTGTGTGTACTATAGTGTAGTGTAGTGTGCATACTATAGTGTAGTGTAGTATGTGTACTATAGTGTAGGGTAGTGTGTATACTATAGTGTAGTGTGCGTACTATAGTGTAGTGTAGTATGTGTACTATAGTGTAGTGTGCGTACTATAGGGTAGTGTAGTGTGTGTACTATAGTGTAGTGTAGTGTGTGTACTATAGTGTAGTGTAGTGTAGTGTGTATACTATAGTGTAGTGTACTGTAGTGTAGTGTAGTGTGAAACCCCTATGAGCTCTCACCCTGTAACTATCTGGTCTTCCAGGCATCCACCATCTCCCCCTCATTGTTCCTTCCAATGTGGGCCACAGATGCTTGAATTTCAGATCCACAGAGAGAAGAACCACACAGTGCTAACAAAAAGATGAGTATAATTTAATATAAAAGCACAACAGATAAGAGAACAGTCAGACAAAATATGATAACATCCTGAGGCAGGAAACAGCACCAAAGAGGAGAGAGAATCCCTGGGGATGGAGCCTGTATGAGGGGGAGCCCCCAGCATGCAGGAGGGAAAACCCTGCACCACATTCAGATTCTCAGTTCCCTAAGCACTGTGTTCAGACAAAAGTAAGGTGGTGCCAGCAGGCTGGGGTGGCTGGAAGGAAGTTCCCAGGATTGGGCAGACTCCAGGAGTGATCAGTCCTTCTGCTGTCAACAGGCATCATTCTACATGTTTTTCTCAGGAGATTGTCAGCCTTCCTACAGAAAGGCACTAGCCAAGGTCACTTTGTAGGACACACATATCCCAGATGACTCCTGTCACATGGTTTTTAAACACTTTATAATTTTAAACAAATGCAAGAAGTAGATTCAGTGGGTAAACTTGAATTCTTCCTTGCATCAGGATTCTAAGACACATAATTCAAAATGACATTTGCACAATCATGAAGGACCACTGAATAACAGGGAAGAAAAACACAAAAATAAACTCAGGAGAACTGTTAGAACTTTCAGGAGTCTATTCCTCTCTAGAATTCAGAAGTTTCCATGGAGAGGACCTGGCTCCATCTCAGGTGAGGTTGTGTTCTGGACGATGTCCATGTTGTGGCCTGGAAACAACCATGCACCTGGGACTTAACCCCAGGAATATAAATCTCAGTCCTTAAACTGAGGACACATCATTTGTGATTTTCTCCTGTTGAGGTGAAGAACAGGGTGAGGAGTGGAAGTGTCTCTGCCTTCCCCTGAGGAGGGAACTGTGTGGGCTGTGGTTTTCCCCATGGGATGGTCTGTATGTGCAATCAGCACCTCTGCTTGGCCCTCAGAAACCATGTGCAAGAGTGACTTTCTTCTGTCTCCTGTGCATCTACTGTACACAAAACCATAACCATAAGAATGAGGTATAGAGATATATGAAAGATACATTGATTAGTTTAGGAATATTTAGATATAGAAATGTGGTGGTGAATGCAAACCTAGAGATAAGGGAGAGACACAGAGAAAGAGAGAGAGATAGAGAGACAAAGAGACGAGAGAGAGAGAGAGAGAGAGAGAGAGAGAGAGAGAGAGAGAGAGGGAGAGGAGAGAGACAGGACACTGAAAGTGAGGATGGTTATTCTGAATTTTATAAATTTCATAATTTCTAACATCAAAACGAAAAGCACAAGCCCAAGTACTGCTCAGCATCCTTGGGTAAAAAGAGCACAGAAGGGCTGGGCATTTAGCTCAGTGGTTCTGGCGCCTGCCTCATAAGGGCAAGGTTCTGAGTTCGATCCTGGTAACAACATACAATGCTGGGCGTGGTGACTCATGCCCACCAGCAATCAATACCACATACCACAGTGCCAGGCGTGGTGGCTCACGCCTGTAATCCCAGCACTCAGGAGGCAGAGACAGGAGGATTACTGAGTTCGAGGCTTGCCTGAGCTATATAGTGAGCTCAGGGCCAGCCTGAACTACAAAGTGAGACCCTGTCTCAAAAAAAATTTTTTTTTTAAATTTTAAAAAAGCACAGAAGCCCCAGACACCTCTCTGAGTCCAGTGAGGAGGCCCCACCTCCCTCCTCCCCTCAGCTCAGGGCTCCACATGGTCTTGGGGTTGAGCCTGGGGACTAGAGCTCCTGAGGTGACCAAGGACAGGCCAGAGATGAGTATACTCAGAAACTGAGCATTTACTTCTGTATGAGACAATAACTTATAATTGTGATTAAATTAGCACATTCACTGTTAGATCATGAGGTTATGACATTGAAAAGAAAATTAACTTCACAAAATTTTAAATTTACTTTGAGATGGATACAGGTCATGTTTACCCATGAAGTGAAAGTCATATATAGGAGATGAACGAATCAGTACTTCAATACATACTTGTGCAACTAAATTTAACAGAGAATGTTTACTTAGACTAAGATAATTCATGGAAATTCATATATTTCAAGGTTTACTCAGGTCATAGGATTTTAATACAGGAAGGAAACCCCAGAGGCCAACAGGAAGCCCTGACTCCACTGGTTCCTTCTCTGCACTTGCTCCTGGGGCCCTGCCTGTGTCTCTGTAAACCACAGCGACCCCTGCTGGGCTTAAGCGCAGCTACAAGGAGGTTTGCGTCTGGACTGACAAGTCTCTTCACTGTGTCTATAACACAGTAATACAGGGCCATGTCCTCAGCTCTCAGGCTGCTCATTTGTAGATTTAGCATGTTCTTGCCATTGTTTCTGGAGATGGTGACTCGACCCTTCATGAAGTCCTTGTAGTATATGGTACCACCAGTTCTATTGACGACTGAGATCCACTGCAGCCCCTTCCCTGGAGCCTGCCAGAGCCAGTTCATGCTATAGTCATTGAAGGTGAATCCAGAAGCTGCACACAAGAGACTCAGGGCCTCTCCAGGCTGCACCACATCTCCCCCAGACTCCACCAGCTGCACCTCAGCCTGGACGCCTGCAAATACAGGGGCATCCTGCTCAGAGAAATGTCACATAGGTCCACCATTTGGCCTACTCATGTGCAATCATGAACTCAGTATCTTTTGCTCAAGTTACTTTTTAAAATAATAGGAAAATGAAGTGCTATTCAAGTTTCATAGTGAGCTGCCTGTGTTTATTCTTGATCTCCAACTAGGAACAACTGGATGTCGAGGGCTGGGCTCCTCTGCAGAGCTGCAGGATCAGGGCTGGGCTGGTTTTATTGAGCACATGTGTTGCCTATTTGCATGGCCTGCTGCTACATGGCCAATTCTGAAGAAGGATAACTCAGAGAGGGCTGAACCCTCATCCATTATGAGTGTGTGTGGGTAACTTGGTTATAACCACATCATTCAAAAGAGTATGAAAACATTATGTGTTTTATATATTAGTATTTATCTTCATAATTTAGTTTTCATGCACACATAGCTTATGCTTTTCTATTACATTTTACTGCTTTAGAAATACATAAAATTATGAAAGTGTGAGAAAGGCTTTCCTTCTCCATGGGAGAGCTGATGTGCTGTAAGTGTTCTCCACGTTGTCTGGTCCTACAGGAGTTGTGAACAAACTTTCCTGTTCCAGCTCTTGGACAGAGAGGGGCTTCTGCCTCTTAATCACCGTAAGAAAACCTGAACCTATTTGCTGTTATTCACCATCTAACACATCTTGTTATAGTCCCAGGAACCTGTGGCTCTCTTTTCTGTATGCATTGAAACAAAATATGGAGATATTATATGTCATCAAAGTCACACATGAGAGGACTTTTCCATATGTTATCATGTATATCAATGTGTATTGCTATAGTATCAAGGATATTCATGTCATTTCTTGTATGGGTGAAGTACAAATCATGTGGTGGATATAATTCTTTTTTGATTGGCCTTTATGAACTGATAGACCTTGGGTAATTTCTAAGTTATGGTTCCCATGAAGAATTGTTATAGGCATTCCAGCTTGCATGATTTTGTCTAAATGTACAATTTCAACATACTTAGTTAATCACCCATTGATAAATTCATATGAGAATTTCATTTTGTTACTTTCAGAAGCAAATCAACTATTTTTACAATAGCTATGGAATTTCATGGTTTAATTATTATCTTTCAGGGTTCCAATTTGTCCACATCAGCAGTAGTATATGGGCCTATAGTTGTTATCTCAACCATACAAAATGCCCAAAGTGCAAAAAAAAAAAAATCCTGAAACTATTTTGCTAAGGATTGAATTTAGATACAATCAGTCCCTGTTCTTTGAAGCTTAAGAAAATGTTCCAAAAATGGCAAATCTATAAAGGCAGAAGTAAATTTGTACTCACTTTGTGTCTGTGAGAGGGAAGTGCAGAAATGGAAAGGGTCAGCTGAAAATGTTCGAGGTCTCTTTGGCATTTACAGAAATGATTCATAGAGCTGAGGATTTAGCTCAGTGGTTCCATAGGCAGCCTGGATCCTGATTTCATCCCAGTAACCACACACCACAGTGCTGGCCATGGTGGTTCATGCCTGTAATCCCAGCACTTGGGAGGCAGAGGCAAGAAGATTACTATGAGTTTAAGGCTGGCCTGCACTATATAATGAGTTCAGGGCCAGCCTGAACTACAAAATGAGACACTTATTCCAAAAAAATGATTTATTCATTTTACTAAGAGCTGATGTTTCTTCTAGGAATATATTGTAAAGCAATAGAATTTTGATTTTTATTTGGAAAAATTATTGATAGATGAATTACTTCAATAAATTTGAAATGAACATACCTATCAGGAGAATAGCAAGGTCAAATGGAATCTCTAATCCAAGTTTTTTTTTTTTGATACAGGGTCTTGCTTTGTAGTTCAGGCTGGCCCTGAGCT
>PVIC010049383.1:0-13172 GCA_004025085.1 Thryonomys swinderianus | reverse complement strand
GTGTGCACGAAAGATGCATCTGGGATGTTTTTCAACAGCTCTGTTTGTCTGACAAAACATTGGGAACAACCTAAGAATTCAACAGGAAAAGACAACGGATACACTGATGATAATACAATTTCACGTTACCAACAATGAAATGAATGAACTTGATTTACATGAGTGAATATGAATAAATCTTGAGAGTGTTGCAGCGTGAACGAGACAGGTCACAGAATGAGAGGGTGATTTAATTTGTGTGACTTAAGAAATACACAAAGGTATACATTGTTTGTGGATACATCCTATGAGGATAATACTCCAGGAGTATGAGCTTGCTTGGACAGCATGGGGGAAGTAGCTCCAACTGCACAAGTTTTGTTGCTTCTCAGAAAGGGTAAGGGCTGGGGATTTTAGATCTGTTTCCAGTGCCTGCCTCACGAGATCAAGGTCCTTAGTTGGACCCGCCGGTACTGACAAAAGAAAAAAAAGGCCCAAAACAAACAAAGCAAAATGTTATAATTTGTTAAGGTGGGTAGATTCATAGGAGCTTATTATATTATTCTCAAATACTTTTCTGATGCTTGAAAGATTTTATTATGATGATGTTAATTACGGAAGGAAATAAATGACAAAGTTCACCATAGTTGTCTCATAGTTGTGGGCAACATTTCTTTTTCATTAAGCTTTCTGAGATTCCTAGAGTATCTTCAGTAGATACATATACATCTTAAAGTTAGAAAAATCTCAGTGTGTGAGCCCTCTATCCCCAATTTAATGGAAGGGGAACTACATAATGATGCACTGTTTGCCTCTGCAGCAGATAGGGCACAGGACTGAGTTGAGAGCAAATCATTCTCCCTCCTTTACAGCTTTAGATATAAAAAGGAATTAACATCAGAGATAAAAGTGCACATTCTCCTCTCCTCCAGTGTGGCGAGGTTCTTTGGCCAGGCCCTGGGGATCTACCCGGGGACTATCTTTGGTCCCCACTCCCCTTAACTATGATCAAACTACAGCTGAGCTCTTCCACTTCAGTGTCCGGATATTGGTCCTCAAGCCCTGCATCAGCTCTGTCACATTTAACGTCACAATTATTCCACAGTCGTGAGAACTGAGAAAGTTCTATATCACACCCTAGCACATGATGAAAGGCACCGATTTTGAAGTTGGATTCTAAGTCTGCTCTACCACTATTTATGTAATTTGGGTAAGGTAATTGACTTCTGTTAAGTTTGAGAGTTTTCATGTATAAAGTGAGGTTGTGTTAGTCTTTTGCTTGTAAAACAAAGAAAGCCAATGTTAGATCAAACTGACATATACACGAGTATACACACACGCACACACACACACACACGGATGTATTAGCCTTTGTGACTCTGTAAAGACAGGGGTAAGAGAAAAAGCTGAAGAGCTCATTTCAGATGTGATCTATTTAAGGCCCCTGCCCTGGGAACTGTTTTCCCATGTCTGAATTCTGTGTTGGCTGTGTTCTGCCTCCACAGCCCTGAGCTTCCCTCTAACAGCTCTGACAAATTCAGGGGAAGAAAGTGCCCTTTGCTGAGTCCTGACAACAGCCTCCAGGGCTTTAGTTGCCTTAGGTTGACCTGGTTTGGGTCTTAGTCCAACCCTAAACCTATCAACATGGCCCAGAAGTCCAATTTTTTCATTGGCAAAGTTCTAATCATGTGCCTAGTGCTGGAGACGGGCACTGGATCCAACCCTATTTAGACTAAAAGGGTTCTTTGAAGATTCTTGGAAAGAAGTAGAATTGTTCTTTACAGGTTAAGGGAGAATGAGTAGTAGGCAAAACCCAAATCAAAACAAAACAAATCTAACTGTAACTAATATAACTGTCTGTTTGAGGCAATAACAACATCTATTTTTACCTTATGGAGTTTGTGTGAGAGTAAAAAACAATCCAAGAAGAGCTTTTAGCACAATCCAGGCACATGACAAGATCCTGCCTCAGTACCTATTGTATTATTCAACTTTTATGGAATGAATGCTACATGTTTAATAAAGCCTCGATAGTACTCATTCTAGGTGGGTGACATTTTGTGTAGTTAGTGGGAAACCTTAGAACAGGGTTAGCAACTTGCATGCCAGCTCGAATCACAAAGCTCCAGAGTGCTTGCTGAGAAGAGTTCTGTCCATGCAGAATTAGTGCCATGCTTATTTAAGAATCAGCCCTGTGGGCCGGAGGGTTAGCTCAGTGGTTCCGGCGCCTGCCTTGCAAGCGCAAGGTCCTGAGTTCGATCCCCGGAAACCACATACAATGCTGGGCGTGGAGACTCACGCCCACCAACAATCAACACCGCATACCACAATGCTGGGCGTGGTGGCTCACACCTGTCATCCCAGAACTCGGGAGGCAGAGACAAGAGGATTGCTGAGTTCGCGGTGGCTTGCCTGGGCACCATAGTGAGCTCAGGGCCAGCCTGAACTACAAAGCGAGACCCTGTCTCCAAAAAGCAAAAAAAAAAAAAGAATCAGCCCTGAAGTTTCATATGTATAATTTCATCTTTAGAATAATACCTACTACTTAAAGGAGTTTGGAAAGCTCTTTTGCTTCACTTTGGGTTGGGGAATTACTAACATGAGTTATCTATAGATTTTCCATCTATATTAGAGAGAATAACAAGGAATGCATCCTGTAGTTTGAGAATGAAGACAGGCATATGTCTTTACTCACTCCTGTAGATTCAATGAGTAGCACATAATAGAAGCTCAGTCAATATTTTTTCATACAGAACTGAAAATAATTATGCTAAAATCCCTCCCATGGAACAGGAGATTTTAGTAACATTAAACCGTGAAAAGCTTGAGTCGTGTTAATGTTTCATTCATAAGTTTTATGAATTTTTGCATATATTTCATGGCATTTATATTACATTCATAAATAAAATATTGCTCTGTGTTTGAGCTCAGTAAAACATTTTAAAATAACAATGAAAATGTCCTCCTGCCCTTTTTTATATTTATTGCTAACTTTGCTGATTTCTTAGCTCTTTAAGACTTAATGAGAGAACTCTGTAGAGAGACCAGGTAGTGATGGCACACGTGGTCTGGCTGGTCAGAAAAGGAAAAGGTAGTGTGCGTACCAGGATCACACAGGATCTGAGCACAACCGCCCTTTGAAGAATAGAAAATGCTCATCTTGGGGGTGATGCTTCCTCCCAACAGGCCGCATGCCCTGGACAAGTTATTTGTAAGACATATGTTGGTTCATGGAGACTTCTTACCATGAGGACTTTACAACACAAGTGCAAACACACACACACACACACACACACACAGGTCAATCATCAAGACCTCTTGTCACAGCTGGCTCTGGAGGCGGCCGATGACTCCATCAGAGGTGTGTGCAGGCATCCCGGAAGAGCCCATCGCCCCACCACTGCACTCACTATCAGAGCGGAGAGCACGCTCAGGGCTCCATGAGGGCCGAGACTGAGATGGTTCAGATAAAGAAGATGCGCTGCTCGTTTTGACAGCCCAGCAGTCCTCAAGCAAATTAAAACACGGTCTGAAATTTAAGCTTTGGAAGAAACTCAAACTGAGATTTAAAAATTGCTCAATAAAAATAAACTAAAATTATCCTCAGGCACTTGACATATATGTTGACATATATGTCTTCTAATACATCCTCATAATGATACTGATCGCAGAAAACTGAGCAAGATTGGACCAGATTCCTATTGAAATGCCTTTTTTTTTTTTTTCTAGACAGGGTCTCGCTTTGTGGTCAGGCTGTTGCTCTGGGATTACAAGCGTGAGCTACCACGTGGCTGTATAGTTGAGGCTGGCCCTGAGCTCACTGTGTAGCCCCGGCAAGCCTTGAACTCAGCAATCCTCCTGCCTCTGCCTCCCAAGTGCTGGGATGACAGGCGTGAGCCACCATGCCAGGCTGAAACGCTTAATTTTTGGAATCGAGATGAATTGCCATTCGGAAGCGCTTCCTTTTGCCAAGCTTTTCACGGGTTACCTCATGCTGTGGTGTGGTTGTTTCCAGCTGAATCCCAGAAGGAAAATATATGTCTAAAAACATGTAGGGAGGGGCAGGCCCTGGGGAAAGGGTGGAATACTTTCAAGTTTCTCCCCTATGTTTTACCACACAAAGCAGGTTGAAATGGTTTCTATTTTAATTAACCTATTAATCAGTTTTTGTCATAAATGTAAAACTGTATTTTAATATTGTATAACTGGCAAGTATTCACCAGATTCCTGACTGATTTTTTTTAAATGCAAGAGATAGTAGGCTAAAATAATGGCACTCAGAGATGTCAGGTCTTAATCCCTATAATCTGTCAATGTTCATTCACATAGAAAAACAATTTAGCAGATGTGATTAAGATAAGCATTTTACTATGGGAAGATTTATACTAGCTTATCCAAGTGGGTCTAATATAAACACATGGCTTCCTAAATAAAAAAGGCTTTAAAATAATACTGATCTTCATTTCTGGGGGTTTTTTTTGTGTGTGTGTATACCCTTTTAAATGTTGCATGCAAGGTGGGTTCTCTACTCGCTTCCAACATGGGAATGTTTTCAAATAGAGCAATTTGACAGTAATAGGTAGTACAGCTCAGGGGATGGCCCTGAGAGGAGCAGGATCAGGTGAGAACAGAAAAGAATGGATCAAGACCCGAGAGAGTGAACCTGAGGTAAAGCTACAACCCGCCAGGAGAGACTTCTCAGGATTAATCTACACAGCGTGGTACCTGACTTCATGCTGGGAAAATAAGGATGGGGACTCCAAGAAAATACAACGACTTAGAGACATTAAAGACAACTCTAAATTTCAGAATTATGCTACCTTCATGAGATTTGGGGAGAAGGGAGAAAATCCTGGTTTGAGAGAAATGATGTCAAGCCTGAGGACACGGGTATGCAACAGCCAGGGTGCCATTCAGTGTGATTTTGTCCTATTCCCAGGCTACTCACCGTGTGATATGATAGATTGAGAATATAAAACACTGGAAATAATTGAACCAATGATTAGAACTTGGAAGTAGATTTTAGATTTTTCATGACATATTTTGGTTCTTCTGCTAATAAGATTTTGCCCTTTCAAAGCAAAATGACCGTAATGTCAGTTTATCTTCCCTTCCACAAGGACAGGAGTTATTTATATACTTAATATCAAGATTTTCCTTCTTTGATCTAGTAATGGGCATCTTGAATACTAAATATCTCTCCTCTCTCTGGGGTATTTTTTGGCTCCATGAACACTCACTCAGCTATTATATTAGCTAATTTTTCTTTCTTCAAACCTTTCCTTACTTGAATCATTTAAACTGATTCTTTTTTCTGAACTGACTCAAAGTATTTTGCTATTTCATAAGCCAAGCATTTTAGAATTTGTCCATTTACTAGCAATATCTCCAGAAGGTATTTCAGCTTATTGTGTTATACAATAGCCTATTGCATGTGTGTAACCCAAACTAGTTCCAGGCTATTTTTACCACACACGCTCACAATGATTTGAGCATTTTAATTAAATCAGACAAACAACCAATAGCGAACTTAGTCACCAGTCGTTCACTGAAAACAGTTGCACAGATTGTCTACAGACTTAGCCTGGATCTTTGTGTTAGCACAGCCATTTAGGTTTTGTCCACTTAATCTCATTAAGGGCATCCCCCCTCTCTCCACCTGACATACGACTTTCTAGGTTTCCCTGGCCCAATGAGTGTTTAAGTTTCCAATTACACATCCCTAGATACATTTGTCCTGCCTCGATTCTTTTTGTTCATTCCTATCAATGTACTTAAATATATTTTGATCCATTGTATTTTTTCATTTGTCGTAACTAGTTTTTTGTTTGGGTTTCCAGTTCAGGATTTTATCATTTCAGCATTAGGCATGCATACCATCTGCGTATGTTAGGCATTGTAATATTTTTATCTTGGCTTCCTTTCATCTTTCCGTGATGCTAAGAATGGACGAAAGCCCTGTGTCTAATAAGTCATTTGCATCAGCTTGTCCCAAATGACCAAGAGATGAGGCTGGGAGAGATTAGCATGGTAATCTCATTCTGATGGATAAAATTAGCAAAGATATTCCCCACAAATGGAGAGCTGCCATTGGCGAACTGCTGTGCTTAGAATCAATTACTAAATTACTTTGAGCTCTAAGTTGACATTAACAGAAAAAAATTGCCATCGACCGAAGGGAAATAAGATAAAAAATATGCGATCATTAAATCTCTCACTACTATTCACGAATGTGACTCACAAGAATGGTACACAAAATAGGGCAGAATTTAATTTTTAACAGTGCCCCCTGTCAACATTTCATCCTAAGCTTCTCCATGGCCTGTGAGCCAGCCTGGGCCGTTCCCATGTGTGTGTAACGGAAGGAGGAGGGAGAGGAAGCGAATCTGGATCAATCTTTCCACTTGTCCCACGGACGGGCAGCTAGCGAAGGAGCCCTGAGGTGACATCTGGTGCCTCAGCCACTGAGCTGTGAGAAGCATGGACTGGGGTGCTTTTCTCCGGCCCCAAAGGAGAACCACAGCCGGCCCGGGAATGTACACAACCCTCTCCTGTTAACATCCCACCCGATTCTCTTGACACACACCCCCTCCAACAAGGACAACGTGAGGCTCCCTCTGTGGTCCCAAATAACTTGACCTGCAAGGGAAACGGTAACCATAAACATTTTCTCAGAGGATAGGAATTTTCTCTGGGATTCTCAGCTTTTGCACAAGTTGTTTAACTTATACAGTGTTGCTAGTTAGTATAAACACTTCCATTTTAAAAAGACTTTGCCACTCAGAAATGTATCCTTGTCTTCAAGGGGAGACCGTTTCAATGACGGGTATAAACAAGAATTATATTATATAATGGAAGAAGCTTTCAAATTGCTTTTTTTTTTTTTTTCTTTTTGGTCAGGGCCTGGGGAATCCCAGTGGCATAGTAATTGTTAATATTATTAGCACAGTATACATATCAGCTGTCAAGATATTATGAGGACTTGAATTCAATCTCTGTTGGGGGAGTCAGGGTCAACATCATTAGCTATAGATCTTGTCTTGGTTTCCATATAGATGCCTCAGGGCAAGTGTCTGCCAGATACATCTCTATAGATGGGCATAACCATAGGACATACAAGAGGCCCATCACACTCATCAGTAATAGACAACAAGCTTTTGTTTATCTGAAGGTTTACTGGAATTAACTGATTAGTGTCAACTTGACACAATAACTTTTGTCTACAATGCAGTAGATCATTTTGATGGGTTTATTGATGGAGTGTGTTGTCTAATGTAAATTATAGGGAAAGTTGAATTTAGATAAAGTCTGGCACATTTTTCTTAAGAGGAAACTGAAAAAGCTGTTTGTAAATGCACCCTTGACATGACACCCTCTGCACTCTTATGGATATTACTATAGTAATTATGATATTAATAATAATAATCACAAGGCAGAGTTGTAATTGAAATGTATGCAATTCAGTGCTTGGCAAATGCATCTTTAAGAGGACACATTTGGTGCTCTTACAGATATTACAACCAAATTGTGATATTAATAATGATGATTAGAAAGGAGATTTGTAAGTGAAATGTAAGCAATCCATTCTTAAATTAAACTTAGAACACAAAACCATTAAAGGGAAATTAGAAAATAAGGCTAGGTTGTTAAGGGTGACATGAGTTTCATAGAAAAATTGCCAGTGAAAGTGGCAGAAAAATGAAATGAAAGCCAGTGGGAGTTATATATGGGGATTTAAAGTACCTGAAAACAATTTATTTAAAAGCTAAATTCTAATTTGGGGGAAACATTTCAAATGTATCCCGGACTTTGAGGGTTTATTTGTGGTCAATGTCATCACCATATCAATCCAGCTGTATGCACAGTTGATTTTGAGGTCTGAATAAACTCAAATGATCAACTGTGAACATTACTGGTGATGCAAATAGCTTCTAGAAACAATCGTTACTTCAATAACTGTAGGTGTGACTGTTTTGTGCTAAAATTCTATCCTAAAATTTACAGTTGCAAATATTTGAACCCAAATTCCAGAAACAGAAATGCTGGCTTGCTTTAGTCATGGAGAAATGACAGACTACTTTTCACAGGAGAAAGAGGATTGAGTGTTTTGATTCTGGGGAACTTCTTAAAGAAATAAAAAAGTGAAGAAGACACTTGTCAAAAAGGCACCATTTACCCTAAACTCACACCCTTCTATTGGGGCATAAATTTCTTCTTCCATGATGACACGTTTTACTGAAATGAGGTCAACACAAGATACATTGTGAACTGCAAAATGGAGTAATTCTCTTCTGAGATCTCATCAATGGCTGTTTCCTAAAGGCTGCAATTAGCCATCTCAATCTGATTTTAAGAGAGAAATATTATCTATTCTTCTTGAGAAAATATGCTGTCATCTTGTCCTTGGGTAATACTGCTTTTCCCCCAATCCCCTGCAACCACACTGTATTACATGTAACAAGTATACAGAGCACAGGGAGGTACAGGTTCCCACCGGGAAGCCGCCTGGGTCATTTTCCTCTTTAAGTTCCTCCAGACTAAACAGATGAGAATGTCTAAATAATTTCTTGTCCCAAGCAAGGAGCATGTCGCTCTCACCTGTAAATGTCGAAATAACTTCTATGCACATCCAACAAAGGATAACCCATGTTTTAACACATCAAGAACAAAAACATCCTCCTGCACCTTCTCTCCAGCTAGATTCTTTGGCTGGAACAAGGTCACCTGAGGCTCACCTTGGGTCCCCCTGTTCTTGAGACACAAAGACCTAAGTCTTGTGAACATAGACGAAAATCTTTTAGGGCAAGGGCAAAGGGAGTGTTAATAAGTTAACTCATTCAGCATAAACGAGTCAGTTCAATTCATCAGAAAAAGATCACATAGAAATAGTAGTGTTTTCAGAATAGAAGAAAAACATGATTCTTCTGCTGGACGCAGAGGCCAACAGCGTCGATACGGACTGACATATATAAATAGGAGGCGCAGTCACGAACTTGACCCTTTCAGCAACTCTCCAAGTTAGGGATTATCATCACTATTCCCTAAGTAGTTAAGCGGCACAAATCCAGGCCACACAGGTGAATGCCTGGGCTAGAATCTTAACCCAGAGTTCTTTTTAAAAAGCTTCCAATTTTAGTCACACCATTCTGTCACCCTCCTTGTGCCCTGTTGTGTTGGGTTCACTTGGTGGCCTCCCCCACACCACCCAAGGTGGCCCCCAGACAGCTGGAGGAGCTGCTGAAGGGTCTTCATTGTTTGTGAGGCTGGGCTCAGGACGGGGGTCCTGAGTCTGAAGTCACAGGTGCACAGTCTCCCTCTGACAATCGCTGACGGCATCCAGGGATTTCTGAGAGCAGAAAGATCTAGTCCTCGAAGGAGGGGCAGGAGAGGGAAGAAAGAGGGAAAGAGGAGCTTATTAGCATCTTGTTAGTCTTCCAGATTCTTCACGGGTTGCAAAGGACACACACACACACACACACACACACACACACACACACACAGAGGGGATGGGTGTATTGGAGCAAACAGTCAGGCTATGGTTATAATGTGCCATGCGACTTTATGAAGAAAGTTTGGTCCTTTCGGGCCCTGTGAAGTATCTAAATGGGCAACAACCAGACATAGGAAAGAGTAAACTGTAAATTCTTCCCTTTGCCTCCTCTGCAGTCCCCTTGTGCAGTGGCTCTGTGATTTCCTGGAAGCTAAAGGTTGGATCCCAACAAGCCACAAGGCTCCCAAGAGCCAGCATCCACCTCGCTCCTTCCTCCAAGCTAACAATCTTTTATTTTGCCCTCCCCCTCACTATGGGGCGCAATGATAGAATGCGCTTCCCCACCCTCTCTGATTATTAAACTATGGCCATCTCTGCTTTAATGTTCTCTACAACTCACTTGTCCACAAAAGGAGAAAGCAGAGAGGATTATGACACGTTCCCTCTGATGGTATTTTAATACTTGAGATACTGCTGCAGGTAACATAATAGTTTGGGTAAATGCTTACACTATGAAGGTCAATGTAGACATCAGTATTCAAAATTAAGTGCAAACTGTGATCATGCCACATCCAGATGGCTGAAACATGGAATTTGGACTCAGACAGACCTGATTCTATTCCTCCCAAGCCAGGCCATGTGGTTTGGGGCAGTCACCGCATCTTCCTAAATCTCTGTTTTTTCACACAATGATGATAACAACATAAGTAGTTGTTATGAAGATTAAATGAGTTTTTATGGAGCTTAGCATAGGGTCAGGCTGATTGTACATTTGTAATAAATGGTACTTATTATAATTTAGAAAGAAAGTTGAATAGCAGAAGAGGAAAGGAAGTTCTCCAAATGAATGAAAATGGAAGAAGAGGAGGAAAAATTGGAAGAAGAAAAAAAGAAGACATGAGGAGAAGGAGAGGTAGGAGAAGGGAAAAAGAGACAAAGAAGAGGAGAGTTGAATCGCTTCTCGGCCTTTTGGCTAAGATCAAGTGTAGAAGAGGAGAGTTGATGAACCTAAGAAGCTCTTGGAGACCAGCCTGGTTGGCCTTCAGGATTCAAAGTACCCTGCACAATTCTTGGGCTCTGGAAAGACACATGGACAAAAGAGGAGGTTGTAGTTCTTAGCTCAACTAGAACCTACTTACATTGAGTACTGGCTTTAAGTTCCAAATTTTTAGGGCCCAGGTGCTATAATACATGCCTGCAGTCTTTCAGCTTCTCAGAAGACTGAGACAAGACAATCTCAGGAAGCTGGACAACTGAGTGAGACCTTGTTTCAAAATAAAATAAAACTAAACAGCTAGGGATGTGGCCTAGTAGAAAGGGAAGGGAAGGGAAGGGAAGGGAAGGGAAGGGAAGGGAAGGGAAGGGAAGGGAAGGGGCATTTACCTGATAATTATGATTCCCCCATAGGGTCAGAAATATGTATACATTTATTGACATGATTATATGTCCTTTATTCAACAAGTCTTTACTGAGTCCTCTTCATTACCAAACTGGCACATCTCAGAATAAACCAGATACAACCTTGGCTTATACTGCTTATGCCCCTAGGACTCTGTACAGAAAATCTTGCTAAGAGCCATTTCTGAGCAATATAAATGAATGTGGCTTGCTTCTTTGAGTTATTCTATGCTTTCCTAAGTTTCTACAATAAAAAGATTTTCAGAAAAAAAATTTTTTGAAAAAAAATGTAGCTACTACCAAATAACAAGTTCAATCAAATTTTAAATTTTCAGTTGATAGATGGTGTCAGGCAAAGTGACTCCTGTTTCCTACATCTCTTGGGCTTGTGAGATTCACTCTACCTGGTTCTCTAAGTGCACTCTTGAGTACTAGGAGCCTACACTTGCTAGGAATAGTGAGTCTTGATTCTCCCTTCTTACTATCTCCCCAAAAGGCAACAGGTAACTCAGTGGGACAGCGCATGCCTCTCATGTGTAAGATATCACAAGAGAGAAAGACACCATGAAGCTCAGCGAATATGGTTTATATTACTTTCAAACCTGACAATTTTTAAGAATGGACTTCATTTAATTAAAATGATTATGAACATTTCTGGATCGTTTGGATTATGTTGAGACTTTGTGTTTAGATTGTGTCATCGAGTCTTCATAACCAACTTAAGGAATGTGTAGTACCATTAACTTTTTAAAATAACTTGCCCTTCATTAAATAGTCCTAGAGTCAGATTCCAGGGCCACGAATCAGACTCCAAAACCTACCTCCTCAGCTGTATCCTGAAATACTGCTTGCCAAGCGAAATGGGACATGTGGATCAATATCTGAGATCAGTTCAACCTCTAAATGTCAGAGAACCAACAACAGGCCCCTTGCTGTCTGGATCCCAAAGCAATAATCAGTAATTCATATTTTCTTGCTGTTCCAAGCCAAGTAGTAGGTCGTTTGGTTTTGATAATTTCATTGGTAATTGCTACCAGGAATCACGTGGGGACTACATACCTAGTGTGAACAGTCAAATTGCTAGAAAAGAAGAACCTTATGAGCACTATGTTCAGATATGGCACCATTTTTCTCACTTATAAGCATATGCAAGATTAATCATTATGACCACTATTTTTAGCACCTTCTGTGTATCATGTCCTTTTCTAAGTTTTTATAATGTTCTGCTCGCTTATTTATTTATTCATTCATTCATTTTGAGACAGGGTCTCTCTTTACAGTTCAGGCTGGCCCTGGGCTCACTGTGTAGCCCAGGCAAGCCTCGAACTCAGCAATCCTCCTGCCTCTGCCTCCCAAGTGCTGGGATTATATGCGTGAGCCACCATGTCTGGCATTGTGGTATGTGGTTACTGGGAATTAAACTCAGGACCTTGCACTTGCCAGGCAGATGCCAGAACCCCTGTGCTAAATCCCCGGCCCTGTTCTTCTTATTTATGAAGCACAGACAGGCTGAGTAACTTCTGAAAGTCACATAGTCCTGGTTTATGACTTGACCTTTTGGCTCTAGAATTAATATCTCTTACCTAGTATTGCTCCACCACCTTTCCTGGCCAGCACAGCTCCAAAGGGCAGAATGGATAGAAGAGAGAAAGATTTCAGCCTTATAAATCTCAGTCTAGAATCTTGGAGCAACTCAATAATTTAATGAATCCCCTTAAAATAATGAGTGCTCTGCCACTGGAAATATTGTCAAGTTCTGAGTTTACCCTTTTGAGACAAGGAATCCCTCCACTGGCTGACAGGTCAGGATAGACAGCCTGAAGGGAGAATTTAGAGTGTGCGCTCACAGATTCTGTACAGCACCAGGCATGGGGTACGTGTTGTTTGCAATCCCAATACTTGAGAGGGTCAGGCAGGAGGATTCCATGGGTTTTAGGATTGCCTGGGCTACATAGTGGGTTCAAGGCCAGCCTGAACCACATAGAGACTCTGTCTCAAAAAACACCCAAAAAGCAGGGCTGGAGATTTAGCTCAGTGGTTCTGGCGCCTGCCTAGCAAGCTCAATGTCCCTGATTAGATTTCTAGTAACCACATACAACAGTGCCAGGCATGGTAACTCATGCCTACCAGCAATCAGTACCACATACTACAATGCTGGGCATGGTGGCTCATGCCTGTAATTCCAGCTCAGGAGGCAGAGGCAGGAGGATTGCTGAGTTTGGGCCTTTACTGGGCTACATAGTGAGCTCAGAGCCAGTTTGAACTATAAAGTGAGACCCTGTCTAAAAAAAAAAAAAAAAAAAAA
>PVIC010049382.1:0-13177 GCA_004025085.1 Thryonomys swinderianus | reverse complement strand
GGCTCTCTTTTCTATTCCATATATACATTTATATTTTAAAATAGATCTTCCTCCACACTTGAATATCATGTGCATGTTTTCAAATTCAGTGTCTGCAACCCCAGGGCTGGTTATCGCTGTAGCTGCTCATTCCCATCTCTTCCTCCTAGGCCTCTTTCCTGAACTGTGACCAGGAGCACAGAATGACTACATTCCTCATCTGTTTCAAGGAAATCCAAGGCTCGTTTTTGCCCACTAGAGGGATTTTTTTTCTACTTCATTTTTGACTAGTAGGTGTACATATTTATATTCCTTATGGGGAATTTTTACATGGACATAACATACCCTAATTCCTTTCGTTTTCAGCCTCTTTCTATTCCATCCCTCCATTTTCCATCCATCCCTTGTAGAGGGATTTTTTAATAGCTGGGATTTTTAATCTTCATTATGGAGGAAGGAGATCAGGTTTTTATTTGTTTCCAGCAGAAGAAGAAAATTGGTCTGAGGAGAGGAGTCTCTTGATTCTAATTTTAAAAGCATAAAAGTGAGTTTGACACAGGTGCCCCACAGATTATTGCTGAGGAAATTATGACTATGGTCCTTTAAAACTCTGCTTCCTGCTGCTCAACTATTGATTCATCACTTGCCATTATCTTGTCTCCTCTGTTAACCAAACAGAATAGGCCATCTAACTTGAACCCTCTTCGCCCTGGTGGTGGGCTGCTGAACGAAGGCTTTAGCATACACTATTTTTTCTCTTGCCCTGCATACCTGGGTCTATGTCAACTGCTTGCTGCAGTACTTCAAAACAGTGTCCATACATGATTGATTTTTGAAAAGGTGGGTTAAGTGTTAGCTTATTAACATGAATGTAAATGTGAGTCTCCTTTCTTGAAATTAAAATGTGCTACATTAATTCTAGGCATTAAATTTAAATCAACATGTAATTTTTTTTGTTTCTAATTCTAATTTGAAATTTTTGGTATTGGAATACAGTCATATTTTAAATATTCCAAAGATCTATCTTTGAGTCATAGTTTCATTAGATATATGCTTTAACTAAAAAGCATATATGCTTTAACTAAAAGTAATAAAATCTGATATGAGAGGATTAATCAAAGAAAAAAACAAAAATCTCAAAAAGTAAAAAGCAAAACTTTACAGCTAGATGGAGTTCCATGTATATAAGCAGAAACAAGATAAATCTCACTGAAAAGGAGAGATGGAATTAAAGATGGGAAAATCTATAGACCATATAGATTTCCATGTATGAATAAAATGGAAAAGGTTAGAGGAAGAAAATAGATTTAAAAAAATCTATGTGGAAGTAACATCTATAGGCAACAAGGTCTAACTTTAGAAAGACTTAGATTTATATCTTTAGTTTCTTTCCCTTGAAATATATTCTAATTTCTATATCTTGAATAGGGGCAGGAAATTAAAATAGAACAGAGCAATGACACCAGTTCAGGAGACAGGTTGGTACTGTTATATTTCTTTATTTCTGTCCAAAGAGCTTCATTTACAGTTCTACTTCCACAACTCCCTTCTTTGCCTTATCTAATTGCCTTCCTTGCTTCTTTGGCCCTCACATTCTAGGGGTTCAAAGAACAGGTCTTGCATGCTTCAGATCTCAGGCCTGTCCCATATTTGTTACTCAAGAAACTTTGAAGAGGTAACTATACCTACTTGAGGTTTGCCTTCCTTATATATAAAATAGGATGTGTTGATAGTTTCCTACTCACATATTTATTATGATGATTAAGTTAGTTAGCGTGTATAACTATATACCAATCTATGCTTCCCTAGATTAACCTTTCTGTTAGGATTAGCTACTGTCATTATCTACTGCAGTTGTAGTCATGAACATCAGCATAACCCTTGCTTTAGGCAGAATGTTTTCTTGAATTAGATAACCTGGTAGATCTTTGATTCTTGAAGTTCTTAAACCCAAATTTCAGGGTATTGTAGTTCATTGATGTCCAGTAATGTTCTGCTTCCTCACCAAGTGCCTTAGTTACTTTTCTCATTACTGAGACAAAACAACCAACACCCAAAATTATAAGAGGAAGGATTTATTTCTGCTTATAATTTGTAGAGGTTTCAGTTCATAGTCAAGGGCAGAAGGGCATCAGAGAGAAAAAACAGTTCATGGAAGAAACAAGCCAGGAAGGCAGCAAAACAGAAGGCACAAGAACCCTTGTTCTGTCCCTATATCCTATCCAGGCTATCCACCCTTAGGGTGGGCAGCACTCACATGAGGCTGGGGCAGCCGTAATCCTAGCACCACACCAAGAATCAATCCCAGCATCACATCTTTGGCCCCAACAGCACAGTTTAGACCACCCATCTCCAGAAAGCCCCACCTATGACCCCATGAGACCTTGGGGTGACATCCAAACACAAGCCATAACATCAGGCTTATCCTTCCAAGAAATGTCTGTGCCCCTTCCTCCCTATTTCCAGTTCTGTTTAACATGTTAATCTCTCCTTTGACCTTGACATAGCAGCTATTTTACTTTTCTGCCAAACATTCCCAGACAGAATATTTTAAATTGTTAGAGTACATTCTTTCCAAAATTAACCTAAGAACTTACCTTATAAAAGAATAGCTCCTAATTATAAACGAACTATAAAATTACTGAACATATTACTAGTTCCCAGGAGAATATGCCACAACAAATTACTGTCTAGGACACACACAACACTGCTGCAAGGATGGCACCTTTCTGAAGAGCTCCAGTAGACCGCCTGACAAATACACCTTCTGAGCTCAAGCAAGAGAAAAGAGATCTTTTAAGAAGTCACTCAGAACTCAAGATGTGAATTTGGGGTTGGGGTATAGATTGGCACTAAAGAGTTTGCCTGGCTTCTGAAAAGCCCTATGTTCAACCCTTAGCAATACATCAACAAACAAATGCATAAGATAAATAAGCAAAATGACATGATGATATGTCTTTGAGGGGTTAGTTTTGTTTCTTTTTAATTTGGGCTGAGAGAATAAATAATAGCAGGGTAAATACCTGGGAGTGTTTTAAGGCAAATTCTTCCCTAAAGTGCTCAAGCAGTTAGTAAAATGTTTTCTGGAGTTTTTCCATTGCTTTCTAATTTAGATTTATACATGCCTATCTTCACTTTATGTCAACTAAAATTTACCAGAGATTTAAAATTTGTTATGAAAAGATGCTTCTGAGAAGGACACAGATGGGTATAACTTAGCTTTGAGGTGATACTCCTTGGCTTTCATTACTAAAAGAAGCTCCACCTGCAGTACACAACCCTGAGATAGCAATCAGTTTTCACTTGATGTTTGGCTCTTGAAAGAGACATTATAGATGTGGAAGACAATCAAGGATAGCAAATAGGCAGGGCACCTTATGAATGAAGTATATGAGGGTAAAGTTACTAGCTTGTGTGGTATCAATGTGGTATGAAGAATCCGGAAACCATTTTCCTATGGTTTAGTTCCATGTCAGGCCTCAAGAAGACAAATTACAGCAGTCAGAGGTGGACTGCTGTACTCATCATTTCTCCTTAGCTATTTACTCCCAGCCTGACAGGAGAGATGAGAAGAAATTTATAGATTAACTCAAAGTGTTTGTCACTGTTGTTCTCTGGTATAAAAGCTTACGAAAATAGAAGGAAAAGAACTGTGATATTGGAGGACTTAAAGATTTAAAGAATCATAAAGACTTACAATCTTACTTGAAAAATATAGGATTAAACTGTGGAGTGATCAGAAACCAGAAGATGGTACAAGAATATCATTGAAGCTAAAATGCAAGTTGGAGCTGCTCATCAATATTCTACTACACCAAGTACATAAAGTCATCTCATTTAAGTTTGTGCAACTGATAATGCCTGCATTTTCACACAAAGTCCTTACAGTAAATGAAATTTGAAATCACAGCAACAAAATGCTTACTGTTCTTTCTGAAAAGTGCTCTCTAAAAATAGTAATGAAATTGAGCATTGTTCTCAAGAAAAGATAAGCATATGATACCTTGATAACTTTTTCTGTTAAGTAAACTATCTTCAGCAATGCTCAGCTACCCAGCAAGAAAGCATGCAGTGTGCTCATTCTTGTATACACACTTGCCTACACTTTCCTGGAATGCGGCCTCATTCCCCACAACTTATAAAACATTTCCTCATTCTTTAAGGTCTATGTTCAGGTGTACTCCACCCAAGAATGTTTTTAAATTTAGAACTTTTCATTTGAGTCTCATCTGAGCTTCTCAGTCGCTGAGGTGATTTCTAGAAGGAGTACTCAGAAGGTAGTTTCCACAGGCGATTTGAATGAGTGAAGAGTGGATGCCTAAGAAATGTTTTGTTTTTGTACTGTATGCATAATTAATTATTCTTAATGTCTAAAATCATAGGTATTATTTTGTATATGTCTTTTTTAATTGAATTCTTTATTGGTACAACTTATATACACCACAAAATCACATATAACATTGGGGAATTTGTACCAGTATATGACACAAGTTAATTCTCATTTTTACCCATATCCCTACCCACCCATACCTCCTCACCCCCTTTATACATGCTCTTTTATTTTCTTTCTGTATCATATTTATTCCTTCCCCTCATCACATTCCCATACCAAGTTTCCTACTCTATACTTTCTGGAGGGTGAAGAAAGAATTGATATGAAAATAATCATAATAAAGTTTATGAAAGTTACTAACTACATTGATAAAAGATATGAGTAGTCCTGCTACATTGGAAGAACAAACACTGTACAGATTCAGATCGTTAAAGAGAAATGCAGTGAAGAAATCAGTGCCATTCTGTTGAACAAGGAGTCAAAGAGGGACACTTTTAAAATATATTGTGCAAAATTGGTTTTAAAATGATTAGGAAAGGGAAATGACTATAAATCCATATGTGAGGGGCTTAGAATGAGATCTTTTAACTTCTTAGTCAGGAGCTGAGGAATTGAGCAGAAATCCTAGGAAGATGGGTTGGTTTAAATGAGCTACATTTTCAGTAAGCACAAGTATTCAGATGAAAAACAAACATATCCTTAAGCATTGCTGTGTTTTCTGTATCACAAGATAGCAAGCATAGTCTCCATGGAATCACTAGGCACATATTAAATAATTTAAATTTGTACTAAATGCTGCTATTGCTACCAATATTCAGAAACCAAATAGTGTAACAACACTCTCTGTCACTTCAGAGAGAAAACAGAAAGCTGTCATAACATTTATCTTTGACTTTCAGCTTCTCCAGCCATTCCTTCCCTTTCCAACAGACCCATGAAGGGAGTGTAATAGGGATGGCTGGAACTACCAGAAACACTCCTTGACACAGGACTGCAGGAAGGAAGAAATCATCCTCCCAAAAATTTGAAAATCACTGGTCTGAGGAAATCCCTGGGAAGAAGTCAGTGTTACTTTACATAGTATAAAGTACTTTTGTGGATAATCTTTTTCGTTTTTTAACTCTCAAACTTCACAGTTGGGGTGGTGAGTCCTGCACTGCAAGACACTTCTACAATGCTTCACTGTCTGTCCCCCAAAGCCACTTGTGAGTGATACTGGAGACTCACCTCCCTCTTCTGTAGCTCCTCATTTCTAAGCCACTCCAAATCCATCTACCTAATGACCAGGGCTCAGAATTGAGTGCATTCTCATTGTTTTCATTCATTGTCACCTGATTATTTTCCATTTTTCATCACTTATAATTCTGACAAGGGTGTATGTATTGCACAATTATCTCTGTATCTTCTCATCTGAAGAATGAGCCTTTTCTTTGTTAAAGGAAGAAAACTCCACAGTAAGAAAGAACATAGGTGTCTTCTAATCCTCTCTAATAAGTAGCATCTTATTTCTATTCTTGAGTCTTTTCCCTACTTGAATTTTTCATTGTTCTTGCTCACAAAGGATAGATCCATTTTCAAAGACTATGATGTTACTTTCATTTTTTCCTTTCATCTGACTTTATTCATTTTCATTTCTCTTGTTATTTAACACAAAAGAACCCCTGAATCTTACTGAAGGTGGCTTATTCTGAGGAATTGATTCACTTTGCTTCTTTGGAGCACACCTCCACAAATGTCATATTTATATGGCACGGGTTTATCTAAATATATCAGTCTGTGTTCTTTTAAAGACTCCCTGTTTCTGCATTCTATTCTGGATAGTCTCCAATGAACTAAAAAGCACAATAAAGTTTAATATTTTTTCTACCTTGAGTAAAAAATATATATACCTGAGAAAAGATACCACTTGACAATTTATAAAATCTCCTGCAGGAAAATGAATTTTTAAAAATAGTTAATAAGATGCACATCCAGGAGAACAATGAGTTTATTGATTATTCATGTGCTATATATACATTTATGCAATTACTTCCCACTCTTGCACTGTTAGCTAGAACTAGCCACTTTTGCCTTTGTTAAAATTAAGAGTGACTCACAAAAGATAATGGATTTGAATTTCAAGGTCTTTTTCATGATCCAAAAAAGATTAAAAATAAAATCTTTCACTACCTACTAATTATACTTACATTCCATAGTGTATCTATATACAGAAATCTCAACATTCCAAGTCATGTGTTTTTCTCATTGTGAACATCACTCTCTTGATAACTCTGATCTTCAAAGACAGTACAGTGATGTCATTATTAAAACAGGTGAAAATATTTGTCCCCTACTAGCCCTGCAAATTCAAAAACTGCCTAGCATTTCTAAATTTCAATTGCTACATTTGTCAATTTAGAATATATAGAGTATATAGTTGCCATGAGGATTACATGGGACCATATATGCTTAGTGCATTTGCAACTTAAAATTCAGAATTTGTGTCTTCTGTATGCAAGTACTGGAGCCATTCGAGGGTTGTTACTCAACGGAGTGCCACACTGAGAGTACAGCACTGGAGAATGGATCCAGCAAAAAGGGGAAAGTCAAGGAAGAAGAAGTGGAAGAGTGCAGAGGTCACTCATCTGATAAAAATTAATTTGAAGAGAAAATACAGATATAAGTGAGAGTCAATAGCAAAGGAAAAATGTACTGAAATTAATAATGCATGGGAACCCAACATTTAAAATAAGTACTACTGAACCATTTTCAATCAAGTGTCCAATAGTCAATTAGAAATACATTATAAGAAAGATCAGTAAATTGGCAAAGCCAAAACAATCAAAATAAGAAAGAAAGAAGGAAGAAAATCAGAATGATGATTCCAAGTGGAATTTCTAGCAGCCTAGTTCAGGGAATAAAAGCAAAATTCTATGTACAAGTTTGCTTTGTTTGGAAGGTAAAACAAAACAAAACAAAATAAAACAAAAACCATAATTATTGCAAAGTCAGCATCAATCGTATCATTGCCATATAAGGATTTTTTAATAAATTGACAAGTTATATCTAAAGTTATGGAAATATACAAAGAACTTCATATGCTTTTTCAAAGTAAACTATAAAACGTAACACAAAATTTAGAAGATAGACACTATCTGACATCACAATGTCTATGTAGTAATCAACTAGAAAAGAACAATTTTAACTATTTGTGCTAAAATAACTGCATATTCACCTGGAAAAAATATGAACCTTGATCTGTAATTTGTACCATACACAAAGTTAATTTAGGATAGATCATCTATAACACAGCCATAAAATCCTTTTGAGAAATAAACACAGACCATCTTCAAGACTTGGGGGTAGACAAAGTATTTTTAGGAAAACAACCAGAAGCAGTAAAAAAAAAAAAAAAAAAAAAAAAAAAAAAAAAAAAAAAAAAAAAAAAAAAAAAAAAAGTATGTTTCGCCGGGAATGGTGGCTCACTCCAGCACTTGGGAGGCGGAGACAGGAGGATTGCTGAGTTTGAGGCTTGCCTGGGCTCCATAGTGAGCTCAGAGCTAGCCTGAACTACAAAGTGAGACCCTGTCTCAAAAAAAAAAAGAAAAAAGTATATTTCATCAGATTTATCATCCAAATTTAATTAAAATTAAAGGAAAATATCCTAAAAACAAACAAAGAGGAAAAGCTTTGTGTTATTAATTTCAGCAAAGATTATTTGGGACAAGACTCTAATGGCAAACCCAACAAAAGCAGAAATGGACAAATAAGATTATGTCAAATACCTAATCTGTGTAGAACAAAGAAACAGCAGTCAACAAATGAGAAGTACAAATGACAGAGTAGAAGAAAATACTTGCAAGCTATGTAAGACCTCTTCAAAAATATGATTTAATAATTTAAAAATTATTACAGCAAAAGACACAGTGTCATTAATGCCCCTTAAAATGTTTCCCTCTGCTTCAAACTTCTATGTCCCCTTATTCTTCTACTTTCTGAAGCAGTTCTTGAAGTCCTCCTTTGTGAGTGACCTTATGAGTCGTGAACAAAGACAGTGGATGATACTGCCGAGTGCCATCCAGCAGGGTGTGTTCTCATCCACCTATTCACCAGGCCTGGCAAAGTGTAGCCGCTGATTTTCCTCAAAGTTAAAACTCCGTTGATGATAAATACTTGGAATTTATTCAGACTATTAAGGGAGTCAAGACAGCATAACTAAAGCCACTCATAAAAGAAGACTTTTCAAACTGCTTCAGAAAGTAGAAAGAACAGTGGAATAAGGATCTGCAAAGACAGAGAGCAAGTATTTGAAGAGAATCAATGCAATGTGTCTGTTATTTAAACATTTATTGTATCTGTCAATCACACCTGGTATATCTGATAAATGGTTAATATTCACAATATATAAAGAATTCAAACAATAGCAAGAAAAAACAATTAAAAATAGATAAAGTACCTCAACAGACATTTCTCAAGACAAAAAATTCAAACAGCCCAACAGTTATATTAAGATAAAAATCACCATTACAAATCATCAACAAATGTAAATTAAAACCATAACAAGCTATTACCTCATGCCTGTTATAATGATTTTTAACAAAAAGACAACTGAGAACAAATCTTGTTGAAGACATAGAAAAGGAAACCATTTTATGTTATTGGTGGGAATTTGAGAGAATAGACATTATGGAAAACAATATGGAGATTTCTCAAAAAAAAAAAAAAAAGGTTGAATTAACACATGACCCAACTTGTAGCCATAGATCCAGAGGAAATGGATCAGTATCTCAAAGAGATATATGCATTCAGTATCTCAAAGAGATATATGCATTCCCATGTGCACAGAAGCATTGAGCACAACAGAAATCAGCCTTGCTGTCTATCAGAGAATGCACAATGAAGAAAATATGGTACATGCACACACAGTGCAATACTATTTAGCCTCAATTAAGAAGAAAATCTTAGTATGTGCAATAATTTGAATGAACCTGGAGAATATCTTATTCAGTGGAAAGGAATTTCATGTAAATGGGCAGAGACATACCTGCAGGGGCACTTGAGGGAGCTTTGTGAAATGGAGATTTTCTTATAGCTTAACATGGCTAGGATATATCTTTAGTGGTATAGAGATTAGGTTGGATGTTCACATAGAACTTAGGGCATACAAGTAAGTAATATCTTACAAAGGGGATCAGAATCTTTCAAAGGAATTTTAGCCAACTGAACAATATGATTCCATTAACATTTTAGAAAGACCATTTTGCATCAAGATGGAAAATGTTTGGTTTATGGTGGCCAAGCCACTTAGAATTCAATAAATATGGAATCTTGATGAGACCAACTAAGGCAATTTTTATGATTTATACTTGCAGGTCCCCCAAACCTCATGAACACATAGGTGGGGCTTCGGGATAGTGACTGAGTCATGGGCACATAGTTTTTATTAATGGATTAGTTCACTGATGAGCTAATAGATAATGTGGTTGGAGGTGCAGCCTGGTTGGAAGAAGTGCCCCAGAAAGGTACATCCCTTCCCTCCTCTTCACCTCTGTCTCTTCCTGCCTCCCAAGCCATAAGCAAGCCTGTTCTGCCATGGTTTACAGTCATCATTGGAAATCTCTGCAAACTCTGAACCAAAACAAACCTCCCTTCCTTTAATTTGCTGGTATCAAATGTTGAGTGTCAATGAAGAAAGAGTAAAAAATACAGCATGTAAATTATGAAACAAAGAAAAGTGGTTGGGGAGGTCTGTCTAAATTCACCATTCTTCTCGATGGAAATCAGGTGATACACCTTGGTGAAATAAATATCACAAGTGATGTAACCTGATTTTGGTAAAACTGATAGGTACTTCATATAAAGCCTATGCTGTCTAAAATTAGATTAAGTATTTTACTGGCTTCATAGTTATTTCATGTTTTTGAGTTTTTTATACTAACTTAATTGCTTGCTTCAAAAAATAGTGTCCCTATGAAAATGAAGGCAAATTTCAGCTAAGAAGTTGTTGAAATGGACATGAAATAGAACATGACTGCTAAAGACTTAACACTTTCTTATTGCATGGAATTAGTTGGCTCAATAAAATGAGGTACTGGGGCCTTAACTGTGGTATGAGAGCACTGGAATTATTGCAATTCACTATATGAAGTGCCATTCAATTTTATCAGGTCTAGTAACAAAGTAAATCAGGATTACACTTGTATACATTCCTCTGAATAGATTTTATGTATTTGATTTCTATGCCTGAAGTCCCCATTGTAGGTTATATTGAGATGTATTAATGATTTTTAACCAAGAAGGTGGGTCCATGGGATTCAACATTGTTAAATCAATTTACTTGCCAAAAATCCCATTTAATTTTCATTCATTATTCATTATATGAGATTAGTCATGCTCACTATAGGCTATTTTAGAGTACTGAATACTATTACTGTAGAAAAATTAGATAATAGTTGAGTTAATGCATATGTTTTACATTTAGCAATACTCCTGAGAATGTATTTTGCTTAAATTCACTGTGCTTTGCAGTATAGCTTCTAGTTAATTCAAAACCAAGGTGAATTTAAGATTTTTTGCACTGTCTCACTGCCCAGGTTACTTGTAGTTTTAAGTGATAGGTCTATAAAGTTCTTCTTAGTGTGGAAACTACTTGGAGCTGATATGATATTCTGATTCCTCTTGAATAACTTCAAATGTCAGAACATAAATGTATTCTTTATATCAGAAGAACATAAATATATTTGTAGTCTATTTGTGAAATTTGGACATGTATATTGGTAACAACAAAAGCCAAAGCAACTAGTATCAAAATCTAAAGAAGATATTACAATGAAATACATAAGGAAGCTACTTGTATTTTAATGTTTATTTTTAATTTTCTAAATTTTATTTTACCCAATGCTATATCTTCAAGGACTAGTGCAAAAATAATCTGCATCAGAGACTCATGAATCTTTTCTCAATAATGATAATTTTGTTGGTTTTCTTACTTAATTCTACAGTATCTAATCATTGAAAACAAGACCTGTTGAAAACTGTTGCAGTATCTTAATCTGAAGTTGTACCTCTGTTACAAATGAAGAAATTTGTAAAATATGCTAGAATTTAAGATTTAACCATATTAAGCCACACCTCAGACTACAATGTTTTATGTTAACATATGTTTGCAATAATTACCTGGAGTCAGCTCCTGATTATCAGCAGATACCCATGCATATGTAAGCAAGGAATATTACTATAATAAATGCTATATGCTTGGGTATAATTACCAAGGCAGTAACAGGAAATTTGATTAATTTCTAATGAAAACTATGGTGCTTTTTCAGTCTAGAATCACTCACTGCAAACTCATTAGCAATCATGCTCTCTAGTATAACAAAATTTATCCAAGAAAGAAATATAGTTGGGATACTAAACTATAATTGCTGGTGTAAAAGCTGTTAAGATTTGTAATTTTCAGGCCAGAGGGCTAGCTCAGTGGTTCCGGCACCTGCCTCACAAGCGCAAGGTCCTGAGTTCAATCCCTGGTAACTACATACAATACTGGGCATGGTGACTCACACCCACCAGGAATCAATACCATATACCACAGTGCCAGGCGTGGTGGCTCACGCCTGTAATCCCAGCATTCTGGAGGCAGAGATAGATGGATAGCTGAGTTCAAGGCTTGTCTGGGCTACATAGCGAGCTCAGAGCCAGCCTGAACTACAAAGTGAGACCCTGTCTGAAAAAAAAAATTGTAATTTTCTCATGAACTACAATAGCAGTCTTAATAATTTTCCAGTGATATTTTGCTCTATCCTCAGGATTATAGAATTATTTCATTAACTGGTCCCAATAAAGGTGAATAGATTCATAATAATAAGATCTATAGCAATAAGATCTATAGCAATTTTCTAAGAGGCAAAGATAACCCATCATGCTGAGGACCCCAGAAAGCTTATAGGTAGGATAAAAAAATCTCTGGGATTTCTAAGTTTGACATTATCACTCAGTTAAGATGGTACTAGAATTCAAATATTAGGAATCCAGTAGTCTGGTATTCTTTCCAACATAGAGGAAGGATTTAAGAAAAATGTGATGTCCACAAAGCCAATGGAAAACCTAGTAAACATTGTCAGAATCAACATTTTTGGATTCTGAAAATGAAAATTTAAAAGAATGTAAGTAAAGTTTATTCAAGAAAAGAAGCTGAATTAAACTAAAACATGCAAATTGAACTTCCACTATCCTTATCTCCTCTCCAACTCAGCAGTATAATAAAAAAACACCTTCAAAGCCAATGAAGTTGAAAACAACTATCTATCAGCTGCTAGAGGGGGCATAATACCATCAGAACTTCTCAAAGTGCCGTATCTCCAATAATTGTTGGCATGTGATTTGTTTGACAACTATCTAAAGAAGTCTTAGTCACAAGGTTTGTCATTATTTGATCTTACAGAGATTTCACTTAGTGTAAAAATCCATACATCCAAGAATTCATCCACATAACAGTGGGAATAATTATACTTCATAGCTGTTTGAAATGCTGGTGTGAGTTGGAAGAAAGACAAAAAAAATACAAAAAAATTCTTAAAACATCTTGATGTAAAAGATCCATAGGAATTTTTAAAGTTACAACATATACCAAAGAATTTTGAAGCCACATACAAATAAATAGATGTAGGTATGTGTATATGCATGAGCATGCATGTGAACATATGCATGGAACCTAAAACAGAATGGAAACCCCCATCTTTCACTTCTATCTCACTTGAGTTTCTGCATAAGAAATCTTTGACAAAGGAGCCAAACATCCCCAATGGAAGAAAGACAGCCTCTTTAACAAATGTTGCTGGAAAAACTGGGCTCTAGCCTGCCAAAAGCTAAAGCTAGATCTATCTCTTT
>PVIC010049381.1:0-13186 GCA_004025085.1 Thryonomys swinderianus | reverse complement strand
GTTGAGATGATTTGAGAGGTCCTGGGCTGGGGGGATCCCTCTAAAGAAAAAGGAATAAGGGAAGAAAACGAGGGAGGCAGGGTCAGCTGTGCGGAGTGTGACTGTGATGTCAGCACCGTGAGAGGCCGAGGGAGGGGGGGCAACTTAGGAAGTCGTCTTAAAATAAAAAATGCAAAGGGCTTGAGGTATAGCTCAGTGGGAAGACCCTAGTTTTAACCCTCAGTACTAAAAAAAAAAAAGAGAGAGAGAGAGAGCATGTAAAAAAGAAGGGAGAAGAAAGGAATAGGGAAATGGAAGAAAAGAAAAAAATTTGTACCTAAACAACTAAATCAAAGAGGAATAGATGCTATCAGAAAAGTAACAAGAAAGAATGTACACCAAGCATATAGAAAAAAGAAATCAGAGTATTAATATGAATCTAATATGACCGCTGATGTGAATCCAACGTCACTGTAAAACAAGAGTGATTATTAGGGAATGGGATCGACTGACTGGAAATTCCAGGTTTAGCTAATAAACTGAGATCCATGTTTTGAGTGTTTCCGATTTGACCAAGGGATCAGAAGGCATCCCTTGGAAGCTGTTTCAAAGGTGGTACAGTGGTGGGAGGCAGGGGCAGAGACAGGCACACAGACATTAGCAGAAACCATGAAAGACGTTCTTTTGAGTGATACTGCAGTGCTGTGAAGGGGACCAAAATTTCCCAGTGGCCAGCAACTCAGCACGAATTCAAATGGGGGCCCAGGCACTGGAGAGAGCTGTGAAAGGGGGGTCAGTGAGGACCAAGTTAGAGGTGAGGTGTTCTGGGGTGCAACTGTACATTAGAGTGGTGATAGACAACAATACTAAGCTGTGTGCTTCAAAAAGCTAGAGGAAAGGATTCTAAGTGTTCTCACTATATAGAAATGACCAATAAAGGAGGAGTGTGTTCGAATTAATTTAAGCATTGCACAATGTACACAGCACTAAAATGTCAGGTAGCTCCTCATCGATGTGTAGAGTTTTTATTTTCTATATATTAGTTTATTTAATTTAGTTTAAATAGAAACAACAGAAATAAACTCTTTTACTATACTGATAAAATTCCTGATCCTCCTTGTATTTTTCTAGGTTGATTTTCTACTTACATTAAAAACAAAACAAAACAAATGTTTTGGCTTTGAGCATCTACTGTGAGTAAAATGCTGTGAACATGTTAAGTTATAAATATCCAACATATGGAGAAGACTCTTCAGTGATTCTTAAATACTGTTGACACAATAAATACCAAGGAGATTATTAAAATATAGATTTTTGAGCCCTCTACTGTCCCTTCTAAATCAGAATTCTAGGAGTAGGACCCAAGAATCAGTTTTTAATATGTGTCTTATGTTATTTTGAGATATACAGCAGCACCTTGGTTCATAAAGTTAATTTAACCTGCAATTCTAGGAACGATGGCCTAATTCATGCTCTAACGGTGAAGACAGCCATCTTTGCCACCCGATGTGAAGTTCACAAACAGAAGCAAACTTTTGCCAAACGTATCTGTTCACAAACAAAATGGTTTACCAACGGAAGTGTTCCTGAACTGATGTATTACTGTAATCCTAAAACACTGGCATAAATAAACATGAAATAAATGTCAGTTGATCCACTGTCTAAATGTACACGTGTGTATTAATTAAACATGTGCAAAGACAGGTACTAATAACTTATTATTTGTTGTGCTTACTCAAGTAAGTCAAATACCTTTGATTCCACAGAAAGGCAATATTTCCCTTGACTCTAAGCTTTAAAAAAAAATTGTTTAAAAAGCCTTCTCCAGTGTTGGTGGGAATATAGACTGGTGCAACCACTGGAGAGATCAGAGTGGAGATTCCTCAAAAAACTAGGGTTAGAGGTCCCATTTGACCCTGCTATTTCCCTGCTAGAGATATACATGAAGGAATTAAAAGACATATCACAGCGACATATGTGCACCCATGTTTCCAGGAGTTCAGTGATAGGTAAATCTTGGAAACAACACAAACGCCCATTAACTCGAGACTGGATAAAGATGTGTGTTTTTTTTTCTTTTAATAAGGTGAAATGTTACTCTGCCATTAACAATGATAAGTTTGAATCACTTATACTCAAATGGATGTACCTTTAGGACATACTCCTAAGTGAAGTAAATAGGTCACAGATGTGTAAATACCATGTTTTCTCTGGTATGAGAAACTGAAGATATAAATCACTTTTCTAACTTATAAGCCAGAAAATCCAGCAAATCACACTAAAGAAAATAGAAGGAGGTAATGCTAATAATAACAGTAATAAATGAAATGAGACAGGTGCATAGTAGGAAACAACAATAAAACTCAAAGTTCTTTAATTAATGAGATATTAGAAATAAGACAGAAACATGTCTATATATTCTGTAGACATTAACAAGATAGTAATTATTATGAACAATTATTTGCCAGTTTAAGAATTTTATTTGTGACAAATTCCTTGAAATATAGAACTCATTAAATTTAACTCAAGATGAACGAGAATATTAGAATCCTCTTATATCTATCAAAAAAACTGAATCCATTAAAAAATGCCTTCCCACAGAGAAAGCTATAGGCTCAATATTTCTCAGAAATCTTCCATATATTAATGAAAAAAGAAAACAGTCCTACATAAGATATATCACAGGAAGAGAGATAGATGATGTCTCCAAATGCATTTGATTTCAAGGACATCAGAAAATACAAATTTATAGTCTACTTATGAACATAGAAACAAAATTCCTGAACAATTAGCTAATTGAATAAAATAGGTAATCATGTATGTTTTATTTCAAGAATGCAAGAGTAGTTTAAAAACAGAAAATCAATCATGCTATTTATCACATAACAAAATCACAGAGGGAGATTTTAACACAATGTTTATAGCAATCAATAGTTCCTGTTGAAGAAGATAGTAGCACTGCCATAATACGAATAATCTATTTCATTATCTCGACACAGCACCTATATAGAGCTTAGCATCAAATAATAGGAAGCGTAAATTAGTTTCAAGCATTCACATACAAAACCCATGATCCCAAATCGATGTCCTATAATGGGACAATGGCTCTGAATCAACCCCACAAAACTGATATCACACAGAACAGTCAATAACCAAACACAACTAAATAAAATTAGTGTTAAAAATGCACTTATTATTTGAAAGAAAGGCTAAATTTAGTATCTAATAATTTGGAGGTAATTATAAAATACTTAGTTTGCAACACATTAAAGGAAATCTATAGAAAATGTTATGATGCATTTATTTTAAAATAGGACCAAAAGTAAATTTAATATGGTTCAAGTGTAGGAGCTAAAAAAGCAAAAATGATAGTGAATAAAGAATGGAGCTAGAAGACAGATATAAAATTTTTCCCATTTGTTGAGTTTATCAGTACTTTTTAGGAGTACATTATGATGATATTCATCACTGAGTATTTGTACCTGTACATGGTGTGTCTTGATAATCATTTTTCCACTCCTCTGCCATCCCTATAGCCCCACCTCCCATATATACAAGCTTTGCTTCCTTTTTTCCCCTTCTCTGCTTTCCCTTGCTCCCCCCATTTCCCTTTTCCCTTTGAACATTCTCTTCCTATTTCACAATACCCATCACACATTCTGGACCTCATTTACACCTTCAGTTTCTCATACTAGAGAGACTATACAGTATTTGCACATCTGTGTCCTATTTATTTCACTATGAGTATGCCCTCAAGGTGCATCCACTTAAGTATAAATGTCTCTAATTTATCATTCTTTATGACAAAGTAGTACTCCATTTTAGGGGAAAAAAAACCACCACATCTTCTTTTTTCAGTGTTCTGTTGATGGGCATTTTGGGCTGTTTCCAAGATTTTGCTATAAACAGGGCTACCCATATCAGATTTAAAAATTAATGAGATAAAGAATAAAGGAGAAAGATGTTGCCAAAAATTAAAAGGCCAATCATTTTAATAACTAACAAACAGATGTATGTGTGTGTGTGTGTTTGTGTATGACAAATTTGAGAAAAGAAATCTCAAATACTGAGCAAAATATAAGAAGGAAACCTTTACAAATATTGTCAAGTTTCTTGAAATTCATTAAAAGCTACTATGGACAGTTTTGTCCTTAAATTAAAAATTTGAGTGGGGTGGGAATGACAAGTAATATAAATGGCAAAACTGACCAAAGAAGATATTTTAAAACTGTTACATTAAAAATTTATAAATACTGAATTAATAGTAAAATACTTGCCCAACATAAGACAATTTCATGGGTGAATTTCCTGAGATATAAATGGGATATACTGTTCTTTTCATATGCAAATCATTTCAAAGACAAAAAAGAGGAGATTTTTCAGCTACCTCATTTTCTCTTTCCCACAGCTCAATTTTAAGGTTGCAATTATAAGACAGTATCACTGGTGAAAAGAAATGCATGAATCCTAAACATTATCAGAAAACAGAACTTGGCACAGTATATCAAATATAAACACATTTTACCATGTAGACCTATTTGTAGGGAAAAAAAACCAAATATTTAGCATTAAAAATCTATTAATGTTATTTTATCAGAATAATAATCTTAGTGGGAATGTAGTGTTAGTTGAGAAAAAAGAATTCATCTTTAAACATGAAAATTGTTCTATATTTTGGAGACACCTGAAGTAATTATGGCAAAAATCTGATTCCATCTGGATGTGAGTACATACGCATTTATTATTTTATTCTCTGGAATTTTGATTTTGGAAATTTATGGCCTATTTCCTATTACAGTGCTGCTATTTATTTATTATCAGTAGATAAAGTTCGTTCTTACAGAAGAAAGGCTGTAAAGATCAACCTACTCTTTCGATTCATTCAATGACAGGGGCTTCTGCCTTTGCTTATAAAACTAAAACCATCTGTCTCGCTGTAAATAAAGAAATCAGAGCAACCTCAAAGTCAAGAAGGGACTTTCTCTGAGCAAGCTTTCTTTGTTCTCGGCTCCGTGGAGGGCTGGAAACGACAGCCCTCTCTGTGAGAAGAAGGGACTTCCGGTCCCCTGGAAGGCTGGCCTGATGAGTGAGAGGAGACGCAGAGCTCAGGCAGGGTGGGAGGTAAGACGCCGGAGCATCATTAGGGCGCAACCCTCGCTGCTCTCTCTTTTCATGCATTTCATTCCATTCAAGGCCTCTGGTCTTCCATAAAACTGCCTCTGAGCCACTGTCACGGAGATATCTATCTCCACGGGATCTCCTTTCACCCGACACGCCATCTGGCTCTCTCCCCTCTGAAAGCACAGAGGAGAAGGGAAGGTGGAATCTAATCACAGAGGTCTCTGAGCTCCTGAACTCCCAACTTGCTGCGATTCAGCTAAGTGCTCACAGCTCTGTGCTGTAGGAAGGAAATGAGTCAGATTTTGTGTTTTTTTTAAAGGATAGATTATCGTACATCACCATAATGAAACTGTTGATGACAGTACTCATTTCAGTAAAAGCAAGAAGTACTGGGCTTTTACACCTCTTCAGACTAAGCGAGTTTCACATCTTCAGCTAAGTATTGTTTTTTTTTTTTTTTTACATTCTGTCCTTGAGTCTAAGCCATGCACACACATCTGGTTTTTCTGCTGCCAGAATAGATTGCTTAGACTTCAACGATCCTGCAAATGTAATAGGGTTCATTATATTTACAAAGGTGTGATAATATGCCACAGGGAATGATGCCACTGCCTATCAATAGAGGAGACAAGAGACAATTTTTACCACCTTGAACGGAATGCGAGGAGATGCCAGAGAACAGCTTTGGAAGCAGGAGGTTGGCAGTGGGGAGCAGGACACGGAAGGCCAAGTTCTAGCAATTATCAGCTGGGTCACAAGTCACTTTTTAAAATAAAATTTTTATTAAAAGTTGATCGAGTTATAATTTACATACTATAAAATTCACACATTGTAAAGTGTACATTCCCATGAATTTTAGCCCATTTACAGAGTTGCATAACTAGCCCAAGCCTAATTTTAGAACACTCCTTGCACAATGAAAAAGAAATCTCATTTCACTTTATAGTTACTCTGCATTTCCACCTCCATTTCCAGGCAAAATTGACTTTTCACCTCAGTGTAGTTACTTTTTTTTCACATCTCAGATAAGTGAAGTCATGTAATATATTTTAATTTTGTGTCTGGCCTATTTCTTAACATCATGACTTTGTGGTTCGTCTGTGCTGTAGCACTTAATATCCTTTTATTACTGAGTAATATTCATGGCTAGACCACAATTATTTTTAAACAGGGTCTCGCTTTGTCATTCAGGCTGGCCCTGAGCTCACTGTGGAGCCCAGGCAAACCTCAAACTCAACAATCCTCCTGCCTCTGCCTCCTGAGTGCTGGGATTAAGGCATGAACCTCCAGCCCCAGCGTTTAGGCCATATTATTTTGACCTGGCCCTTACTTGATGGGAATTTGAGCTGTTACCGTATTCTAGCTATTGAGATGAATGTTTTCCTGGAATTTCACATACATCTTTGCGTGGCCGCAAGTCATCCTTGACTTAATAGTTGAGGTCTGTTGCTAAGTTGCCTTCCGTTTGTTGCCATGTAAATTTGAGGGAAATCAACATCTGTCCCCGCAAACTCATTCTCTCACCTGCATCTTTTCTAAGAGGGAAAAGAATGAATTATAAAAAAAAATATCAAACTGGCGATGGGAAATGGTTTTGTGGGCAGCCCCAGGAATTTACCAGGCATGTGAATATGGTTTGTCAGGTAGAAGAAAGAGGCAGATGGCAATTTTATGCGGTCACTAACTTAGCTGAACTCGTTTGTAAAGGATTGGACTCAAAATGGCAGTATAATTTCTCATGGGACTTCCGGGAGGAACGCCTTGATCCTGGGTGACTGTTTCATTCCAAACCAGCTCTATGAGCTCATAGTCTTTTCTTTCTATGTATTCAGAGAGGCCACCATCGCACTGCTTTCTTTGTACGGAGATTACCTGGAAATTTCTCTCTCTGTTCTCTGTCTGCCTCCATCGAGACATGATAATGGGGAAGAGGAACAGAAAGAGTTTTACAGTTTGCCCCCATCTCCCTATGACTAAAGGTTTTATTATTAATTTCTGTGGTAAACAGAAGAGAAAACAAAGCAATGCAGACAGCAGTGGTGTTTCCTCAGCCTTATAGCTTCAGAATGCTCATTTTCTGATCTACATTGAAAGATGGAGAATTCCTTTCTCATCTTGTTCTGACATGTCCCGGCTGCCCAGTCTAGATGATTTCTGGCCTGTGCTTTGTTGGTAGCTTTCGTTCCCTGCAGTGAAAGACCCACATTACCCTTGTTCTTTCATTCCTTCCATTGTAATAATCTCCCTCTTTCGCACCTGTGACTGAAGAAGATAGAGGTAGGGGAGCCATTAGAATTAGCCTGGCATTTCCCAGCTCAAGTGGTTTGTGAGAGTTTCACACGAACCTAAGTCTTTTGGCTTCACTCTTCCGTCTGCATTGCCTCCTCTCCAGCAGTTGTGTGAAACGTCAAATGGGGTTGAACTGTAGCTCGATCCAGACGCCATTGTCCATCCAGTCATCAGCCTGTCCTGCACTGCCGGGTGTCATGAGACGTTTTTAAATACTGTTTCTTTAGAGCATAGTCACCCCCCCCACACACACACACACACAATGAGCCATAAAGAAAGCTTTGGGTGCAAACGGATGGGCCCCTGATGACACTCTGAAGTTGGGACCATTGCTTTTTCTTTCTTCCTGTGCTCCAGGGTTAGTTAAATACAACACACAAATCAGAGGTGTATCATTGTTTTAGAAGGACAGCATCCTGCAAATTTTCAGGAATATTAAAGGTTATAGTGATGCCTTTAACAGAGAAAAAGGAGCCAGGTTAGATAGGCCGGATTTAGTGCATGGTTAGCAGGCTCAAGACATGAACATTAAGGGGAAGGGCATGTTGGAGCCAAGCTGCTTAGGCTGTGGTAGTAGGGATGCAGAACAGAGGAGGGCACCGGAAAGGATGGGTATGTGACCATATATAGTACCAAAGGCCACATCTCTGTGAGCCACCTGGACACAGCCAGGATCATGTGCCACTAATCTGCTGGGTGTTTCTTAATCCAATGAAGCTGACATCAGAACTAATGGTCATATGCCTTAAAGACACCGATTTAAGGGGCTGGAGGGTTAGCTCAGTGGTTCCGGCGCTTGCCTCGCAAGCGTAAGGTCCTGAGTTCGATCCCCGGTAACCATATACAATGCTGGGCTTGGAGACTCACGGCCACCGGCAATCAATACCACATACCACAGTGCCGGGCGTGGTGGCTCACGCCTGTAATCCCAGCACTCGGGAGGCAGAGGCAGGAGGATTGCTGAGTTCAAGGCTTGCCTGGGCTACATAGGGAGCTCAGAGCCAGCCTGAACTACAAAGCGAGATCCTGTCTCAAAAAAAAAAAAAAAAAAAAAAGACACCGACTTAAGTACATTCACACTGCGGTGCTGTCGAACCTTCCTCCCCATACTGTTTTCCTTCTGCAAAACTGAAGCTCTCTATCTACTAAACTACTGTCCATGTTCTCTTCTCTCAGACCCTGGCCATTACCATTCCATTTTCTGACTCTAGGTACCTCATAAAAGTGGCCTCTATGGCAATTGTCTTTTTGTTACTGGTTTATTTCACTTAGTAAAAAGTCTATAAGGTTTATCCTTTTAGCATGTGCCAGAATTTCCTTGCCTTTTTTTTTTTTTTTTTTTTTTTTTTTTTTTTTTTTTTTTTTTTTTTTTTTTTTTTTTTTTTTTTTTTTTTTTTTTTTTTTTTGCAGTACCAGGGATCAAACTCGGGTCCTTATGTGTCCAAGCTTGGCATGATACCACTTAAGCTAAATCCTCAGCCCAGAATTTCCTTGCTTTTTCTTATATCTCATTATAAGGATAGACCATGTGCTATGGTTGAGATCTCAAATGTTGTCCAAAGGACTCATAGGCTTTCAGAAAGTGATTGGATCACTGGAGACACAATACCCACTCATAATTTCATAGCTGAACATCCTATTTAGTGGTGGGGACTGTCTGGGAGCGGTGTGCACAGGTAAGGTGACTTTGGACGGTGTGTCTCCCTCCCTGGATCCTCCCTGGCCCTCGCTGCTCGCACAAGGTGAGCAGCTTCTTACATCACAACCTTCTGCTGTGGTGCTTCTACTTTGGAGCCCACAGACCGTGGTCTGAATCCCCTGAGCTATAAGCCAAATTAAACCTGCCCTCCCTTAAACTGTCAACCCTCCCGCCTCTGCCTCCCGAGTGCTGGGATTACGGGTGTGGTATTGTTGCATGTAGTTACTGGGGATTGAACACAGGACTTTGCGCTTGCTGGGCAAGCACAGGAACCACTGAGCTATGTTTCTGGCCTGGGGTTCAAACTTTTGATCCTTCTGTCTCAGCCTCCCAGAGTGCTGAGATTATGGGAGATCCACTATGGAGTATCCATCATCCTGCATACTTGGATTATTTCTACCTTTCAACTGTTATGAATAGTGTCTTTTTGAACACGGGTATACACACACTTTAACACTCAGCTCTCAAAGCTTTTGGATATATAACAAGAACTGGAACTTCTTAGATTGATTATGCTTCTTAATCTTTAATGCACACACATAAAACCTCGGAATCTCACTGAGATACAGCTTCTTAATGGGTCTGGGGTGGTGACTGGAATCTATATTCCTAAAGGACTTTCTAGTGAATCAGTGCAAGTGGTGCAAAGACCACACTGTTAGGTAAAAGGGCACTGAGAAAAGTAAAATAATTGGCAGTGAAGCGACTTGAGTTATGTACAGTCCTGTATTTAGCCTGATATTGGAGGTATGTTCATGAGTAAGTCACATAAACTCCCCAGTCTGCAACATCATTTATAAACTAAGGGGCTTGGGCTAGATGAGTCATCAGGCCTTTCTCTTGTATAATATTCTGTCTTATCATGCCTGCCTGGGACAAGTTTTATTTTCTTTTGCACACTTGCAATCAAATACATGGGGGAAAAAAAATCACCCCTACATTGTAGAACTGGAAGGACTGCTGGTGGGTCTGTAGAGCTGTGAACATTAGATCCATAGGGATAAATCATTAGACCGATGAGGAAGTCTGAGTAAACAGACTTGCGTAGAAAGTGGCTTCTTCTCAGCTCTGTCAGTTCCTGTTGATGAAAGTGCATGTCAACTTCAGCCTGGGTAACCGCAGCAGCCATTTCTGTTCAAGAGATGAGGAAGCAGAAGAATTTCATGGTGAACTAACTGAAGAAAAGAATCTTCTGAAGCTGTATTAAAGGGAGAATGCTTCAAGTTACACAGAAGTGCCGTGCCGGTTCAAGGACAAGAAAGGTGAGGAAGACAGACAAACTAAGGACGTGAGCAGCGTTGTGCTCATAAAAGGCTCACAGCACTGTAGTATTTTTCAAAGCATAAATCTTCCCATAGATCCACTTTCCATCTACCAATATGGCCCCGCTTGGTTACCAGAATTGTACAGTTTTAATAATCACTTAATAATCAAACCTTCATGTGCTAGAACGGTTTACGCACAGCATACTACTGAAAAGTAAGTTTCTGGAAAGTGACATCAAGATCCAGTGGAAGAAACTGCTCTGAAAAATCTCTTCCCTCCCTATGGTGGTGGTTTTCTATTCTGACTGAATATTTAAATCATCGGAGTAACATCTGAAACACAGCTAAGGTCAGGCTCCATTCCAACACAATTAAATCAGAATTCTTGGGAGGCAGAGGCTCGGGGAGGAGACTCCCGCAGGGGTTTTGATGTGCAGCCAATGACAAAAGCAACAAGCTCCTTTCTACCGACACCGAAGCGGCAGAAGGCCAGCTAGTGTGTGCGGTTCCAGTGCTGCAGCTCAGAGCTCAGCACAGCGAGTCCAGGAAGAAGGAAGATGCACTGAGGAGCTTTGGAAGCCAAGCAGGCAGCCTTATTCTAACCCTGGTGGTCAGGCCTGTATCTCTGCAGAGAGACTGGTCCGTGGCTGTACTGAAACCGGGCTTTGATGCCCTAGATACAGAACGTTCTTGAAATTAGAGTGGAGGTACACTTGGCATCATTTCATTGGTTAGGCTCATCAGTTCTATTGGTTACAAGGTTACAAGTCTCATTGGCTTGTGTACAGGCTACAAACTCCATTGGTTAGAACAGTGCACAGATTTACATCTATAACAGAGAAGCAAGTATAACAATATTTCTTAACAAGGGACCTTCTAAGCCCAAGTGAGTAGAGTATGCGAAAACTACTGAACACCAGCAGCTCTGCAGCGAACCTAACGAGACTCACAAAGTTAAATGACAGAGGAGAGGTTTGGTTCAGAGCCTTCCAGAAGGCAAGCTAGAGCTTTACTTGAGCGGAAGGTTTTACAATTTTGTTTTTTCCCCCTTCCATATGACACCGTGAAATACCTGGATGGCATTCAATATTTCAAGTTCTGCCTCTTGCCAAGAAAACATTAAATGGGGAAGTGGGTAAAAGTTACAAAAATGAATGGCACTTTCCCAATCTCTCAGATAAATTTTGTTTGGGATATGGATGTTTCAGGTCCGTATAGAGGTGCTCCTGTGTTGATGAGGCTACAGCCGACTAGGTGTGTCTGGCCAGACTAGGTCTTATTTTAAGGCCAAAGAACCAAAGGACCTTAAAGGTTAAGAAAGGTAAGAGCCGGTGAGGCTGGTGGCAGCTACGTCTACTGAGTGGCAGCCCTGCTCTCCTAAATCCTGACTTATATAACTGGGCCTGGGGGTTCTCGGGAGTAAAGGTGGGAGAAGTGAGAGGAAAGGCAGTTGTGAGTGAAGAGGTGGAATTTAGAATCGGCACTTCCAGGAGATGGTTTCATTCAGGAAATGATTCAGTGCAAATTGCAGCTAGAAGTGCGGGTTGCCGGAGAAGGGTAGAGGCAGAGATCACCGGGGTCAGAGTCATCGAAGACCAGAGAGTCTTACTGAGTAAATGGTGTGTGAGTGATCGGAGGTCAGCTCTGAATGATGACAAGGGTCGGGGACAAAAGGGGCGGGGGTGGGGGTGGGGGCAAGAAAAAGACTAACAGTATAACAGGAAGTATTTCCTGAGCATTTTCCTGTGCTAGGAATATCAGCAGATACCTTCATATTTTCTCATCTAATTCTTAAAGAATCTTACAAATCAGTGACTATTACAATTTTACTTTATCACTACAAAATTAGAAGGCTTACAGATCTTAAATACCTTACCCCCAAATATTTTCTGTGTTATAACTGTAACTACTTTGCAAAATGATTCTATAATCCATTCTCTCTCTTTTTTTTTTTTTTTTTGACACAGGTCTCGCTACGTAGTTCAGGGCGGCCTCAATTTCATGGCGGAGCTCTTGCCCCCCGGGTCCTAGGACTGAAGGCATGTGCCACCACGCCCAGCCTATAATCCATTTCTTCAAGCTCTGCCCTGTTTCTGTTTGTTGACCATTTCCCATATTTTTGTGATTTTGCTTCAATTCCTACAAAGCTGAAATGTTTTTGTCTTCATTTTATAAAAATAACTAAAGCAGTAAGTAAGTAACTGCTCATGGTTACAGCTGATAGAAAGAGCAAATCTAATACTTAAATTTAATCATGGCCCCAAAGATCACATTGCATGTAAAAGTCCTGGTGGCGAAAATGGGAAAATATCAGATAAGTAGTTTTACATGATTTCAAACATACAAAGCAAGATATAGCCAAGGCAAAATATCTAGTATGAAGTTTTACTTTATGTGGCAAGCAACTGTACAAATGGAAGAAAAATGTGAGATGGCTGTTTTCTGGCACCTGCCTCTTGAAAGTGGAGCAGCACAGGAAGACTATCCCATGTTTGCCTTGCCTCTTTACTTTGCCTCTCCTGACCATAAGACAGAGAAGTGGAATCAAAGCAAAATATAATACTTCTGCTGTGCTGAAGAACCAGAAGGCGCAGATCAGAATTTGGAGCTGTTAAATTAATTGAAAGACAGAGAGAGACAGAGAGAGAGATTGTGGGGGTGTATGTGGGAAGGTGGAGATTACTCACAGCTTACAGAGAAAAGCTGCAATTGAGTTAAGAATGGAGAAAGCAAAATTTGAATAAGGCATGAAAGTATTAGGAATCCTAGTCTAACCAAATTAAGTGGTTTTCTAACATCTAGGCATTGGGATAACCACTACAAAGTTCACTTT
>PVIC010049380.1:0-13183 GCA_004025085.1 Thryonomys swinderianus | reverse complement strand
TGTAGTTCAGGCTGGCCCTGAGCTCACTATGGTGCCCAGGCAAGCCGCCGCGAACTCAGCAATCCTCCTGTCTCTGCTTCCCGAGTGCTGGGATTACAGACGTGAGCCACCACGCCCAGCATTATATGTGGTAACCGGGGATCGAACTCAGGTCCTTGCGCTTGCGAGGCAGGTGCCGGAACCACTGAGCTAACCCTCCAGCCCTTTGTTTTGTTTTTGAGACAGGGTCTCACTTTATAGTTTAGGCTTGCCCTGAGCTCACTATGTAGCTCAGGCAAGCCTCCAACTCAGCAATCCTCCTGCCTCTGCCTTCCAATTGCTGGGATTACAGGCTGGAGCCACCAAACCTGGCATTTGTGATATGTGGTACTGATTGCCAGTGTGTGTGTATTGTTGTATGTGACTACCAGAAATCGAACCAGGGACCTTACACTTGCTAGGCAGGCACTGGAACCACTGAACTAAATCTCTGGCCCAGTAGTTTTTTATAAAATGGAGTATTAGTCTGCCATAAAGAATGACAAGTTTTATTCATTTATGTGCAAATGGATACATCTTGAGGACACACTAATAAGTGAAATAAATAGATCCCAGATATGTAAATACCATATCTTTTCTCTGGTATGAGAACCTGTAGATGTAAATGAGTTCTAGAATGGATGATAGATTTTGTAAAATAGGAAATATTCAAAGGGAATATGGTGGGGGAATGTAATGAGGGGAAAGAAAAAATATGATTTGGAAGGAAAAAGAAATAGCATGTATATAAGGGGTGGGGGGGTTGAGAGTGAGTAGGGATATGGGTAAAAATGAAAATTAACTTGTGTCATATACTGGTACAAATTCCCCAATGTTAAGTGTGATTGTGAACTGTATATAAAATGTACCAATAAAGAATTCAATAAAAAATTACTTTTATTATGACCAAGTTGTTTTGTCTGCTGATACATGGATAATAAAATAACATATTTTTAATAAAAAATAAACATGAAATCATGTCATGCAGGAAAATGGATAGAAATATAGAAAATTATGTTTAATTAAACAAGTCTATTGCAGAAAGACAAGCCTTGCATATTTTCTCTCATAGGTGAACACTACAGAAAACAAGAAAAATACTGAAGACATTAAGGGGAAGAAAATATAGGTTAGGTAGGATGCAGTCAAACAAAGCATGATATATGTTCATGTATTAGTCCCTTTCCCATCACAAGGTGAAAATATCTGACACATGAAACTTAAACCAGGAGAGGTTCACTTGGCACATAGTTAAGTGGGTTCAATCACAGTGAGTTCCAAGGCAGAAACAACATGCAGAAGGACAAGAAAACAGAGAAGGGAGGCGCAGGACTCAGGCTACTTCTCAGGTGGCTCAGGATGGACAGGCCCCACCTGCCAACTGCACCCAGCTATGAATTCATGAACAGCTAATCCACTGATATAGCATCTCCATGATCCAGTCACCTTGCAGAAGCTCTGAACACGACACCTTAGATCTGTGCCATAACAGCATGTATAGAAATACCACATGCATTAATCATTATAATAACAGAAATATTAGAAATCAATAAACTGGGCCTGGAGGGTTAGCTCAGTGGTTCCGGCGCCTGCCTCACAAGCTCAAGGTCCTGAGTTTGATCCCCGGTAACCACATATAATGCTGGGCGTGGAGACACACCCACCAAAAATCAACACCGCATACCACAATGCCGGTCGTGGTGGCTCACGCCTGTCATCCCAGCACTCGGGAGGCAGAGACAGGAGGATTTCTGAGTTCGCGGCGGCTTGCCTGGGCACCATAGTGAGCTCAGGGCCAGCCTGAACTACAAAGCGAGACCCTGTCTCAAAAAAAAAAAAAAAAAAGAAATCAATAAACTAAAAAACAACTAGTGGAAACAAGAAGTTGCTTTACTCTAAAAACAAAAATCAATATAATAATCTTAAAGTAGACAGAACAAAAATTAAGAGCTCACCTCAATTACCAATACTCAGATTAATAAGGGCATATCACTACAGAACCTAAAGACTTTAAAATAATATTAAATGGGCCAGAGATTTAGCTCAGTGGTTCCAGTGCCTGCCTAGCAAGTGCAAGGTTTGATTCAAACCATTGCCTGATTTGATTCTGGTAACCACATATAACAGTACTGGGTACGGGTGACTCATGCCCACACCAGGAAGGTGGGTGTGGTGGTTCATACCTGTAATCCCAACACTCAGAAGGCAGAGGCAGGAGGATTGCCAAATTCAAGGCTTGCCTGTGCTACGTAGTGAGCTCAGAGCCAGCCTGAACTACAAAGGGAGACCCTGTCTCAAAAAAAAAAAAAAAAAAAAAAAAAAGTTCAAGCCCAGCTTGAGCAATTTAGCAAGACCTTGTATAAAAAAAAAACTAATAAGGGGAAAATTGTGTTTCAGTGTGAAGGTCAATTTGTTAATTGTCGGTACTGGCCTTGATTAGTAGCATATTCAAATACACAAGGCTGGGAGGGCAAATCCAAAGTTGCCTTTTGTAACCAAAGTTGTTCTCTGTGGTTTTAAATTTTGAATGAATGTCACAATACATTTCTGGGGTACTTGCCAAATTACCACAGTTAATTTGGAAAAGTGGTTGAGATTAGTAGTTATCTAGAATTTTGTGTTTAAATGAAAACAAATTTTGACACAAGAACCACAAAGACTGAGAAGCTCAATTCCTGGAGGTGGGAGATATGGGTGTGCACTTGTCATCAGACAAAGACCAATTCTAGGGCCGGAGGGTTAGCTCAGTGGTTCCGGCGCCTGCCTTGCAAGGGCAAGGTCCTGAGTTCGATCCCCAGTAACCACATATAATGCTGGGCGTGGAGACATGCCCACCAACAATCAACACCGCAAACCACAATGCCGGGCGTGGTGGCTCACGCCTGTAATCCCAGCACTCGGGAGGCAGAGACAGGAGGATTGCTGAGTTCGCGGCGGCTTGCCTGGGCACCATAGTGAGCTCAGGGCCAGCCTGAACTACAAAGCGAGACCCTGTCTCAAAAGCAAAAAAAAAAAGACCAATTCTAACATCTATGAGATGCATGGAGTGTTTGTGCTATTCCACTGAGTCAGAGCTGATCCTGCAAAATGTCACTGCTGCCAATTATTTTTGAGTTCTATTAATTATAGGAAATTTTTTATTTAATAGCAATTACAAGACACTAAGAAAGATTATTTTCTAAATTTTAAATCACTTAACACTTTCATCTGGGTTCACCAAACACAGGCAGTGGTGCTACACAGCAGTATACATACCAGGTGCATCTCTGCTTCCCACTGTGGCCTCTACAACCCTTTGGGATGAGATGGGAAAGGGACCATGTGGAACACTCAGAGTACTGTTTTGTAGAGAGTAAACCCTAAATTTCACCTCACTTACTTCATCATCTTTGAGAGATCATACAGGGCTGTTCTGAATTGAGATGAGTACAGATCAAACATAAATTTTATTCACCCAAATGAAATTGTGAGAATTCTTCTTCTTCGAATGGTCTGTTCTCTACTTGTACCCAGATGCATGAAGTGATATTAAAGTCATAGGAAACTCACTAAATTGGCTTACACAAAAAAGATAATTATTTTATGTAACAGAAAACTTAATATTACACAATCAGTCAGAGCTCTTAGAATTCTTGTCACAGAAGTGTAAAGCTATTAGAATTCTTAATGTCACAGAAGTGTAAAGTGTAAATAATACAAAAGAAATGTGCCACTTTATGATTTTAAGATGTCTGTAGATGCAGGGAGAGTGTCCCACAGCCAGGGCAGAAAGCTGGAGGATGTAAGAGCCAGCTTTTCCAGAAGTAGTTCATCCTTCTCCTGTAGTAGAGAGCCAGGTCATGTGACTGCCAATAGCTGCAAAGATAGCAACAAAGTCAGATATATAGCTTTCTTCAGAAAGTTCCCAGATTAGAGGTAACAAGAGCTGGGAATGAGTGCATGGTTGCATATCCCACAATGTCTACCTTTGAGTGTATTTTAAAATATGGGTCCTTCTCAGTTAGCTTTCAGATCTTTTCAGATCAAAGAGAACAGAGTGCTGTGGGAGCCCTCAGCAGGGACGCTGACCCTGGTGCAGGGTCTGTGAGGGCATCCCCAAAGAAAGGACATTTAACACAAAAGTCTGGAGCAAGGTAGGGAAGAGAAGAAAGAATATTTTAGGCTAAGAAAATGACATCTGTAATGACTCAGAAAAAGAGAAGAATATGCTGGTTCTGTATCAGTCAGTGCTTACTTGAGAAACACATATAAGATGAGATATACATATAATATAAGAATTTCCAAGATTGACTTAGAACTGGATGTGGAAGAGTGCAAAGGATTTGTCTGCAAACTGGACACTGGAAAATTTAGTCAATGGTGAGGTGCTCACTGCAGAGTCCATATCAGGAGGCCATAGGGTCTCTGAAGAAATGCTGATGCTGAAGAGTTTGCTGTGGAAGCCAAGAGATGATGTCCAAGGGGAAGGCAAAGACTGGAGCTTCTCTGAAGAAACAGAAGCAGCTCCATCCTTCATTTTTTCTTTATATCATCCAGGTGACAAGCCGCTCTATGGTGAGTCTTCCACATTTTAAGGTGTGGAATTGCTGAGGCCAATTCAATTGTGTTTCTCTCAAGTTGAAATAATCACCACAAGTTCCAAGAATTGAAAGAAGTACTGTGCTAGAGAACATCATAAGAACTGTGGACAATTTTTTTTTTTGAGACAGGGTCTTGCTTTGTAGTTCATTCAGGCTGGCCCTGAGCTCACTATGTAGCCCAGGCAAGCTTTGAACTCAGCAATCCTCCTGTCTCTGCCTCCTGAGTGCTTGGATTACAGACATGAGCCACCACGCCCAGCACTGTGGTATGTGGTATTGATTGCTGGTGGGCATGAGTCTCCATGCCCAGCATTGTATGTGATTACCAGGTATCGAACTCAGGACCTTGCGCTTGCAAGGCAGGTGCCAGAACCACTGAGCTAACCCTCCGACCCAAGAACTGTGGGCAATTTTTAAAGCTGAGGCTGAAGGAAATGTGAAAGCAAGTTTGCAAATGGCCTTTTAAGCCATTTGAAGCAATTTTCAATTACTAGATAAAACTAGAGACTAAAGACAACTAAAGATTAAGCCCTAAGTGAAAAAAAAATTTTTAGCTGCCAAGCAGGGAAGCCTATCCCATACAGGAAGCTGTTGGGTTTGGTTGAGGTCTAGAGAGATAAAGTAGGGTAGGTCTTAGAACTAGAAGACTCAACTTCTCATCCAGAGAAGGACAACACAGCTCAGAGTGGTGTTCATTGGCTTGTAATGTCTGGTTTATGCTTGTCTACAGTTGGACTTGTAGGAGATGTTGTACTTCTAGGCTTTGGAATCTGGGCATCAGAAACCTTGGTACAACTAATTTTGGAGAAAGCTACCTAGTTAGGGCTGCTACAGGGTTGGGAAGTGGACAGCAGGCCAGGGCTCATCAGAATTACCTGCAGGAAAGTGTGAAACCTTTGAATGTCTTTATAGCATGACCAGAACTGCATTTTTAGAGAATCTTTTCTTTTAGTAATAAGAGAGTGGATTGGATGCAAGCAAGAAGGGAGGAAGGAAGCCTATTGGGAGAGCATTTCAGTATCCCCAAATTGAAACACTCCTAGAGATTAGCATCATTTCAGGGCTTTGTTGTTCTAGTTCCAACTGGGAAAGCGTGGGAATGAAATGAAATGATAAACCCTGACTTTGCAGAGTTTTACTTAAAATGTGGAATCAAACTTCCTGTCCTCTAAGCTCATTAGCAGAGGGGGTGTGCAACAGACCACAAGTTGCCCTGAGAATGCTGAAGGGGCAAGTAGGTCAGAAAAAGCTTCTGTAAGTATGTGGTGCCATCAAATCAGAGGACTGGATGGCCACCACAATCCTGGGCATGCTTGGGTCTCTTGATCCCCGCTGCTGGAAGCTTTCTTGCCATGAGCAAACTGAACCTGGGTTTCCTTGACTATTGTCTGCCAAATACGTTAAGAAACAGAAATGTTTCTGAAAGGATACAGAGAGGAAGGAGAGATGAAGAGTTAGGAGGGAAAAGCTACAGTTTTGTCTCATTGTTCTTTGGTGGGGTTTTCGGGATTCCAAAGGTTGGTGTGATGGTCTGTCATAATGGAACTGTTCTTGTTTTGCTAGTTGCTTTGTTGCTATGAAGACTGCCTTGGTCTAATGTTTATCTTTTTGAGGATTTCATACCGAGGGCTAAGAGTTGTCATGTTGATATTAGCAGAATAATTTTGATTTTAGCACATGAGATTGTGGCTGACTGTAGTGTCCCACTTCTGGCTCATAGGAGATTGTGTAAGTGTAGATCAAAAGTTCTCAAACTTGGGCCGGAGGGTTAGCTCAGTGGTTCCGGCTCCTGCCTCGCAAACGCAAGGTCCTGAGTTCGATCCCTGGTAACCACATACAATGCTGGGTGTGGAGACTCACGCCCACCGGCAATCAATACCACATACCACAGTGCCGGGCGTGGTGGCTCACGCCTGTAATCCCAGCACTCAGGAGGTAGAGGCAGGAGGATGGCTGAGTTCAGGCTTGCCTGGGCTACATAGTGAGCTCAGAGCCAGCCTGAACTACAAAGCGAGACCCTGTCTCAAAAAACAAAACAAAACAAAACAAAAAACAAAAACAAAAACAAAAAAGTTCTCAAACTTTTGGCTCAGGATCTCTTTATAGTCTTAAAAATTTAAAAAGATTGAATATGGGTTATGGCTATGATATTTAAAAATCTATGAGAGGACACAAATGTATAAATAATCATATCATTTCTCTGATAGGAGAGACTAAAGGTGTGTAAATGAGTTCTAAAATGTATGGCAGATATTAGGAAATAGGCAGAAAATGATCAAAAGGCAAAGGGAAGGCGGAGAGTAGGGGTAAGTAAATAAAGGAAAGGAAAATTTTGATGATTAAAAAATAAATAAATAAAAGGAGCCAGGTGATTCACACCTATAATCCCAGTACTTGGGAGGCAGAGGCAGGAGAACTGTTAAATTTAAGGCTTGCCTGGGCTACATGGTGAGTTCAAGGCCGACCTGAACTACAAAGTGAGGCACCTTCTCAAAAAAAAAAAAAAAAAACCCACAACGAAACCAAAATTATACATATAGAGGGTGTGGGGTTGTAGGGAGAGCAGGTGAATGGGAAAAAAATGAGAATTAAGATGTGTCAGGTACTGGTGCAAACTTTCAGTGTAGATTATGATAACAATGTATATATAAAATGCACCAATAAAATAATTTTTAAAAGTCTATTAGAAAAACTTTTAATTAAAAATTAAAACTACAAAAAATAAAAAATATGTACTGATACTTTTCAACTGAAAATGGGGTTACATTCTGATAAACTCACTGTAAATTGGAAATATTGCCAGCTGAAAATATATTTAATGTACTAAATATCGTAGCTTAGCAACACAATGCACAGTTGTGTTTCCTTTGTGACTGTTTAGCTGACCTGGAGTTATGGCTTGCTAAGCATATGATTGCAGATCAGTAACATAAGGACACAGGAACATGAAGCAAAAATTTTTATGGGGGGGTCACTAGGTTGAATAGTGAGTGACACCATGCTCATTTCATGCCTTGATACTTAAACTCTAGTATCATGGCATGGGAGAAAAAAATACCATATGTTTGTTACATAATAATTCAGAGCTGTATTCCTGACCTTTCCACTACTACAAGAAAGTAACTGAGGACATTTACTAATACAGAGAAAAAGTGTACAAGTCCCATTGCTTTGGGGTTCTGATGAGATAGCACATCATAGGAAGGTCACATGCAAGATCACCTCATGGCCAGATAGCAAAAGAGGAAAAGGATGGCATTCCACAGTTCTTTTCAAGGACATGTGTTCAGTGATCTAAGGAAATCTTACTAACTCTCAAAATTTTCACCAGCACTGGGCCAGAGATTTAGCTCAGTGGCTCTGGTGCCTGCCTAGCAAGCCCAAGGTCCCTGGTTTGATCTCTGGTAAACACATAAAACAATATCGGGTGTGATGATTCATGCCCACCAGCAATCAGTACCAAATACCACAATGCCCAGTGTAGAGGGCCAAACTTATAACCCCAGTATTTGGGAGCCAGAAGCAGGAGGACTGCTTAGTTCAAAGCTTGCCTGGGCTACATAGTGAGCTCAGGGCCAGCCTGAATTATGAAGCAAGACCCTCAAAAAATTTTTTTTCACCAACACCACCCTGGGAACCAAGCCATTAGGACACTTTCCAAATGCTAGCAAGAGCATACGCAGCCTTTGGATAAATAGCACAATTCACTTTGGGGAATGTTGCCATATCATTGCATATTAGACATTATATTGTTGGTATCTGCTATAAATTGGTCATTCAGCATAGGCTGTGGTGGAGTTAGCCCTGTAAATGGAAGTCCATGTGGCAGAGCTCATGCATAAAGGAGTCCTGTGACCATAAACATTTTGTCCATGGTCCATTGGGTAACTATAGGGGTGACAGTGAAAGAAGCTAACTAATCACAGGTAAGACATCTCATCTACTTGACTATTAATATCCTTCTTGGGCCGGAGGGTTAGCTCAGTGGTTCCGGCGCCTGCCTCACAAGCGCAAGGTCCTGAGTTCGATCCCCGGTAACCACATATAATGCTGGGCGTGGAGACACGCCCACCAACAATCAACACCGCATACTACAATGCCAGACGTGATGGCTCACACCTGTAATCCCAGCACTCGGGAGGCAGAGACAAGAGGATTGCTGAGTTCGCGGCGGCTTGCCTGGGCACCATAGTGAGCTCAGGGCCAGCCTGAACTACAAAGTGAGACCCTGTCTCAAAAAGCAAAAAAATAAAAAAATAAAAAATAAAAAAATAAATATCCTTCTTGCAAAAGGTCACCCTTTGGTGAGTGTTCATGTAGAATCCAAATATCTTCTTTTTATTTTGTCCATTCAGAAAGGACTGTCCATGTACTTTTCCCACAAATGTTTTTATCCTCTATTTTTAAATAATGTTCCTTTAAGTTACCGACCATTTAGCCAAACAACTGCCCATAGCCCATGACTTATTATACAATTCTGCTTCCAAGCAAAGTAAACAGCGACATGCACTGATACAAGTTCTGTTTCCTGGAAGGTTTCCCTTCACTATTCTTCAGGGATGTCCTAGAAAAGCTGTAGTGCTTTACCTACCACTTTCAGATGTTATATAAAATGTATTGTGCAGAATTATCTGTAAACTGTTCATAGGGGTTTTTTTTTTTGAGACAAGTTCTCACTTTTTACTTCAAGCTGGCCCTGAGCTCACTATGTAGCCCAGGCAAGCCTTGAACTCATGGCAATCCTCCTGTCTCTGCCTTCTGAGTGCTGGGATTATCTGCTACTGATTAAGAGCTATTTCTCAAAAGAAGAGTACTTATCCAAGGAGGATGTAATAGCTTTACTCAAAAAAACCTAAGGGCCCTTCCTGGAATCACATTCCAGGGCCTACCAAATGCTCTAAATAGTATCCCTGTCTCCCACTGATGGCGGTCTTCTGCGTCAGATGCCCCAAGTGGCAGAGTGGCTTGTATAGGAGCCTGGACCTCTTGCAATATCTTCTGTTGTTCTTGCCCCACTCAAAAGTAGCTTTCTGGGCTGTTGGGAACAATCCTATTTGGAAAAATTAATTGAATGATTGGGTCTGTGACTGGGCTGAATTTTCCTGCCCTCAGACCAGCTATGACATATGTGGACCTGAGGACTTGACTCTTTTTTTTTTTTTTTTTCCTGAGACAATGCCTCTCTTTGTAGTTCAGGCTGGCCCTGAACTCACTATGTAGTCCAGGCAAGCCTCATATTCACAGCAATCCTCCTGCCTCTGCCTCCCGAGTGTTGGAATTACAGGCATGAGCCACCACACCTGGCATTATGGTATGTGATTTCCTGGGATCAAATTTGGGACCATGTGCTTGCCAGGCAGACACCGGAACCACTGAGCTAAATCCCTGGCCCAATTTGGCTCTTTATCTTCACCTCTTGGAATGACAAAGACCCCAGGGTCCCAGGTGCTGTGATGCTCCAGGGCAGAAATACACTAGGGCCTTCATGTATGTAATTCCTTATTGTTCTGATGTACCGAACATGCTGCCCTCTGAGTGACTTATTATATTTGTTACTCCTGATGTACTGAAATTATTGCTGTCTGAGTGACCTGTAACATTGCTGGTTCTGGAGGTACTGAATAAAAGGTGTAACAAGCTTGGGTCTGTTGTCTTTGCTGCCCAGAGTGGCATGGATCAGGCCCAAGTTCAGCTTCTTCTCTAAGTCTCATTTCTGCCTACTTATTAATTATTTTGCCTTGTGCTGTCAGACTCACAGGAGACTAGAACTAAACTGAAAAAGTTCTAGTTACATTCCCTTCCCCTGTTCCCTACACTGGGTCATTCAGCAAATGGGCCTAAACAACATGAGGAACATGTTGCCTTCTAAATCCAAAGAGACCTGAGTAGCCATTGTACTTCTTTGCTAGTTGTAGAAGGCCAGATACTATAACTTACCCTTCACCTTAGAAGGGATGCCCTGAAAGTTATTCTGATAAAGTGCATAGTTATTCTGATAAAAAGGGTCCTGGTCTCTTTAGTGAAGGCTGGAAGAATGACTAACAATATAAATATTTTGGTAGTGTCCTGGGTTCCTTTACCATGGGGAAAATGTCTTCCTTTCATTCCCACTCTACTGGGTCTTTAAATTAGCTCAAGTCTGAGAAATGATTCAGGGGTCATGACTCTGTTTTTCTGATCTAGGTTCAATTTTTATTCATTCACCTAGAACTTTTCTGTTGTGCACTTCAAGTAAAAATTTAGTAGGCCTCCTGTTTTAGTTCATTTTCTGTCACTATAACTAAATACAACAGATTTTGCAATTTGCAAAGAATAAAAGTTTATTCTGTTAATATTTCCGGGGGCTGGGAAGTCCAAGGTTGAGAAGCCACATATGCTGAAAACTTTCTATCTGCAGATAGGGACTAAGTCAAATTGGCAGACAGAGTCAAATTGGCTCTTACAAAAACCTGGCCTTGAGATAACTTATTAATGCATTAACCCATGAATAGATGAATACATTCATGAAGGCATAGTTATCACAATTTAATCACATTTTAAATATCTCTCTTGAATTAAATCATGTCATGTACTGGTACAAATTCTCAATGTTGATTGTGATCACAATGTGATTATAAAATGTACCAATTAAATATTTCTTTGTCTTCCCTTAATATTTCACAGTGGGGATCAAATTTCAAATAATTTTTGATAACATTCAAACCATGGAACTATATTTTAGTTCCAGGTTTTTGAGGAGATATTTTAATATTATAATATCCTGCTTCTCATTATAATTTTGTCCATCAGAATACATCCATTGATAACTCTTGTCTGAAATAATTTTTACTATATAGTTACCAATTTCTAGTTTGGTAATTATTCTTTCTAGTTATTAGAATGGTACTTCTCTACTTATTCATATTTGTCCATTTTATTTTATATCATGACCTGATATATTCTTGCATTATTTCATGCATGATATCCACTACTATCATGATTTATTTTTGCCCAAATTAAGCCAGGGAGTGTCCTTTCAAGTTGCTTATGTATTTTCTTTCAAATGTGCCCCATCATTTCCTTACTTCCTAGTACAAAAAGATGTTCTGGGACCATCTTTTACTTTACTTGTACTTACCCTAGAAGTAGCCCTGAGCCTTTTAGAGGAGAATGGTTCTTTGATATCAAGATCTTGATATTGAGTATACTCGTGGTTACTGGGTATCATAACTCCTACACTTTCTTAGAAGTCACAGTTAGGAAATGTGTGCATGTATTTACATATATGTGTGTCATATGCTTCTTCTATGCATAGATATTAAGTTTTAAAAAAGTTATCTTCTTTCACTTGTTTTATTTTACTATGTGGAAAAGTATCCTTTATTGTACTCCTGAGAGTATTAATTAGAAGCTTTAAAAAATTATTTTCTAAGGGCCAGGAATTTCGCTCAAGTGGTACTGCACCTACCTTGGAAGCACAAGGGCCCAAGTTCGACCCCTGGTACCATAAAAAAAAAAAAATTTTCTAGGGCAGCGATTTAGCTCAGTGGTTCTGGTGCCTGCCTAGCAAGCACAAATTCCCTGCGTGGATCCCTGGTAAACACATATAATACTGGGCATGGTGCCTCACACCTACCAGCAATCAGTATCACATACCACAATGCTGGGCATGATACACCTATAATCCCAGCACTCAGGAGGCAGAGGAGGAGGATTTCTGAATTTGAGGCTTGCCTGGGCCACATAGTGAGCTCAGAGCCAGCCTGAAATTATAAAGTGAGTCTCTGTCTCAAAAAAAAGAGAAAAAAATTATTTTCTAGCCCTTATTACCTTTGTGTCATCAGTTCTCTCTCCCTCCCTCCCTCCCTCTCTCTCTCTCTGTCTCTCTCTCTCTCTTTTGCCATTGTCTCTGTCTGTAAGTTTTGTGTGTGGTTTTAGGGACAATGGCATTGTGCATGCTAGGCAAGTACCTTTTTGAACTACATCCCCACCCCTCTGTCTCCTGCAGGTTTCCAGAGGTGTCTGGTAGTCACTGACAAATATTTCATATTGAAATGTGAAGAACAAAAAGTTTGGCACAGTGATAAAATACTTTTTTCAGACCTACTTTTCTATGAAAACAACTACAGAGGTTAGAAAATAGTATAAAGAAAAAATAGTCTTAAAAGCAATATGAATGGAAATACAATTTTGTAATATTTCTTTGGAAGGAAATTTCCACTATCAACAAAATAACATATGTACTTATCTTTTGGCTCTGTGATCCAACTTGTAGAATTCACCCTAATCTCTCACAAGATTGGGTGTGTGCAGGAGGGTATGGTCATAGACCCTCATCTCTGTCTAATAGTATGAAAATGCATGTGCACACAATTGTTAACTGAAGCAGTATCTGTAACTGCAAAATATGGGAAACAATCTAAGTATCCATAAGGAGATTAGTTGTTAAATAATCTGTTACATTCATGCAAAGTAATATAGTACAATCCTTAAAATAAATAAAAGGTAGAGTTCTACGAACTGAAATGAAGTGGTATCTGAGATATGCAGTAAAAAAGCAAAACAAAAACAAAAAAATATATATTTATATCACACATCTAGTATAA